>JAYJMB010039356.1:0-32940 GCA_036873735.1 Pouteria campechiana | reverse complement strand
CACACTAGACTACACATCGACCGTGCACTTGCGAGGTTATTTAAAACCTGAGCCATCGAAGTTCATGGCTACCATCATGCTGATAGGGCCAGGGATTGTCCTTCGAAGATGCCGTTGGCTTCGATGGTTACTGAGGAGGATGAGGAGGTATCCCAAATGGGTGCATTACGTCTGGTGAACGTGATGACTCAAGTGAATGCGTTGAAGAAGTGTGGGCTGTTCTATGTGCCGGTTAAGCTTAACAGACACGAGTTATGCGCCATGGTTGATACAGGTGAGACCAATAGCTTTATTTTGGTTGATTGTGTTGCACACTGTGGTCTATCCTTGAGGAGGATGACAGTAGGGTTAAAGCTGTAAACTCTGAGGCACAACCAGTGGTTGGTGTGGCTAAGAATGTGGACTTAGTTGTGGGCGAATGGAAAGGAAAGGTGAACTTGATGTCATTTTCCTTTGCTGACTATGATATGATTTTGGGACTCGACTAGATGTTGAAGGCTCAAGTCATAGTGGCTCCACATCTCAGAGGTATGCTCATAACTTGTAACCCATGCCCTTGTTTTATTCATGGATTTGCTGCCCCAGTTAAGAGCAATAGTGTTGAGAGGGTCTCTACACTAGTGCTGGTGAATAGCCGAGAGGAAGGAGATGAGTCCTTCATGGCTAACCTCGATGAGGAGGTGACCCTCGGGGAGGGTGCTCTCAGAGATGAGAGGAAGATGGTGTGTGTTGCATTAAAAAAATCTGCCTATTAGCAATATTTCCAAAGTTTGTCACCAAATACTTGATCTTGCAGAAATAACATCTATAATCCTCGAGAAATGTTATTGATGTTAAAATTTTTGCTTGTCCTCCACATGTTTCACAATTTGATCTATTTCTTTTGGCGGAAAATTTAAATTTTTGTGGCTATTCCATAATATACATTCTAATATTTACTCTCCTTTTTACTTGTACATTTTTTTAGCCTATATTATGTTCAAATTTATCTTGGCATAATTTGATCTGATACTAACTGTCAGGACTTAGGCTCAGAATAGTAATTTTATCATATTATGGGTCCAAGTGTGATTAATTCCAAGATCTATTATGCTTTAGATGAAACATAATATAAGAGAAGCCATGCACAAAATGAACCAAAAATACCCCATTTTATTGAATGTCAACTTTATTATCATGTCTAAATACATCTTATTTATACATCTTATTTAAAATGGGGAAAGTGTAAATAAAATTTGGAAAATAAATTTTTTCAATTTGCCACAAATATTTTCAATAATATGCCCCTTGATTTTTCATCAACTTTAAGTAGTACTATCTGAAAAATTATAAAAGTCAAGGTGTGAGTTTTAAAAACTCAAAAGGTGGAAAGGACATATAATCTAAATCATCCATCTCAAAATCTTAATAATTTCTTTTGATTTCTCATCATCTGACCCATTAATTATAAGGATTACATGGAAATAGAGAATCTAAACATCTCATAACTGATCTAGTGAACCAAATCAACGATCTAAGGGACAAAATCTAAGCCCTTCAAATGTATCAATACAAAATCTGAAGATTCAGTCATGGTTTGAAAAATCTGGTCCATCAATGTAATCCAAAACACCCAAAAATGTGAAAATCGATTCTTTTTCATCTTTTATAGACTTCTCCTTCCTTGTTCGGTCAGCTGATAAAACCCATTCCCGTCACCCGCCGTCACCGACCGTCGCCAGCGCCGCCCACCCACTGTCCTCCGGCTGGGTCAATGCACTGGCAGCGTGCGTCTAGCACGGTTCGGGTGGCTAGCATGGCCATTCGACCCATCTGATCAGCCTCAATCAAATGCAAAAAAAAAAAATCTGATTCCCCTGATTTGGCTATTTCCATCGAAAATCTGTGGTTAATTTGGGACGGTTTTAGAGTCTGGTTGGCCAACTAGATATTGAATAGAGGTATGGGTAGCATAAATCCGACTTCAGTTTATAAAATCTGAAATAAAAAATTTGGGATATGAAATTTGAATTTGAGATTTGGAATCTGATTTTCTCGGATCGATTTCCAGTGACAAAATAAATAAATAAATCTGGACAACACTATCTGTAAATCTGATTTTTTCTAGTTGATTTCCATCAACAAATCTGGACCGCACAACAATTTATAAATCTGAGTTTTGGGTTTCTAAATAATTCTGCAGATCAGCGGTATGACCGCCACATTGTTGATTAAATCCGCAAGCCATGTGGGATTCACGCTGGATGGCATAATGCCGCCCACGCGCGGACGGTGACGGTTAGGGTTTGGAGGAAATTAACCCACACTATGAAAATCTAGATGTGTTCGGTAATTTTGTAATTTTGTATCCCCCGAAGTTTCATTTTTAGGGATTTTTTTTCTGTGTGGCTACCCTAAAAATTATAGGGATTTTGTCTCTAATTCTCTAATTTAAAGCACATAAAATAAATCTTGAATTAAATGCAAAATACAATATTATTTAGATGCCTAGTCATTTAATATGTCTAATAATTTGTAGATTGGCCCAATAATCACAATTCTAAGATTAAAATCAAATGAGCTGAACATAAATATTTTTGGCATCTCAATAACATTAAATTTCACACTTAATTAATCAAAATAAGTCATATAATCTTGAAATTAATGATATGCTACAAAATAATCTCATCTTTGCAATAAATTTCATTTATTCAATTTCTGCATCACCATTAATTTCTAATTTATCAAAAATTCTATTTTTGACATCTTAGGATTAATGATAATATCTCAATTTTATTAACCCTATTTTTGGCAGCATCTCATTACTCCAGAATTCTGAATAAATAAAATAAAATCTAAAATTAAAAATTCCACCTAACTAGTTGTTTGCCCACGAATTGATCAAATAACAACTCTCTTTAAGCTTTAAGACATGCCCACAAAGCAACAACTGAGTCCTTTAACCTCATGCTATAAAAATTTGTATAGGAAACATCTAAACCACTCAAGGAAAAAGGATTTTTAGTGAAACAAATTTTGTATCCGAACTTAATCCCATTCGCGAATGAATTGACTTTACGCGAGAAAATTTTATCCGAAATTGAATTCTCATAAAGACAAAGGGTTATTGCGATCTTATCTCTTATGTGAGTCCCACGTGCCAACAAGCAAAAACATAAAAAAAGAGATATTTATTTTAATCATGACCCTTAATCAAACTCTAAAGCTCTATGTTCATTAACCATGACTTTAACGATCTAAGCTACATGGGTTGCTGAAATAATATTCCAAAATAATTTTTTAAACCCACATAATCTAAGTTGGGTTTTTTAGGTCCACAAAGCCCATCATCTATAAACTCATTAGTCAGCCTAGTGTACAAGCCCCTGGTCAATGAGTCAATGGTCCAATCCACATCTTAAATCAATATGACGTGTTGAATATTCGATAAACCATATTAGACAGTCAAATAGTTAATGGTCAAAATTTTAAAGTTGTTACATCATCAAATAGAAATAAATATTGTAGCTTCTAATACCACTTACCTTGCTCTGCTCCCAATTTGGGCAAATTTTCTAGAAGGGAAAACAATAACGAATAATTCTTGATTATTCACTATGAGTCCGAAACAATGATTGTAGTTAATGTGAATTATATTCTATTGTATTCGAAGTAATCACAAAGAATTTTTGAAAGGTGATACCTTATTGGATCCCACAATGCGCCTTAAAAGGGACTGCATAAAGCATGATTCATCTAAGGTAATATAAATCACCTTCTCTTACTCGCTGATTTTCACTTGAGTCATCAAACATCTCTCAGTAGCAAATTTACATGTAAGAACATGTCACAAGCAAAAAATTCTCATTTGGGTATCGTATTAAATATATCAAAAATAAATAGATTATGGACACTGTGAAACTCTTCTAAATTATAAAGATAAGAAAACTCAACAGAATAGTAAAATAAAAAAATTAAAATTTAACCAACCACAATTCAAAAAAAAAAAATCATAAATCAAGCAAACTCCACCTTAAGAATACTTTGATTTCTTGCTACAGAAGGGCTTTTGAGCGAAAATAAACTCCCAAGCTCGTAATAGAAAGCCCAAACCGGCAATTCATACGGAATTAGGCAGCATGCTTGCTATTTTGTTACACCCAAACTCATTTGGTTGGTTATGTGACTAGGAATATTTGTTAGCATGAATATTACATGGTAAAGATATCAGTAGCCTGAATTCAAACAATCTCCTATTTATGCAAAAACCTTTAGAAGGATATAAATTCAAACGAAAAATTCTGGGATTATCTAATTAAGCAAATTTTTTGCACAATGCCAATTTATCCCAGACTGGTACTTGGCTTAAACTTGGTCATTTCCAACTATATATAAGGGTGCAAATTGGGTTAGGTTATACTAGGTTAAGGTTAATTGCTAGGTTGCAAGTTGCAACCCTTTGAGATTTTACAAACTATGATATTTTAATCAAATTCAAGCCAACTATTATACTTAGCATTATATATTTAGGCTAGCTATTAATAATTATAATAATTAAAATAATTAAAAATCTATGGTTCAAAATTTTCAAAAAATATATTTCAAATAATCTTATGAATTTTTTTTTACTGTGGCCCACGTAAGTTTTCAATTTAAATGATTTTTGATATCTACATTAAATAAATGATGTTAAACATGATAATTGGCCTGAATTTGATTGAAACATCATGATTTTTTTACTTAAGGGGTTGTAACTTATAACCAAGACCTCATGAGAATATCCTATATATAGAGGGGGCAATACTTTGGAAATGCATGTACTATTGAAGTGAATTGGTACACCTTTCTATTTAGGCCTCATCTTAATGATTTTATAAAATCTATTCACACTATTATATTTAATATTGTATATTTGATAAAGATATTAGAAATCATTATAATCAAAATCATTTGCGGGCCACATCATTTAATAACGTATTAAAACATGTATAAATTTAAAATTTACTTAGATCTATTTACTTAAGCATTGTAATATTATAAATTTTATAAAATCAATGTTACAGATGGGATGAATACTTTAGAATGTTTAGATGTTTAATTAAAAGTATATGAACTCCTCTAAATGATCAATAAATTTTAATCGGTTGAAATTTATTGTCAAATTAATTTTAATTTATGATCAACCTAATCTTTTTCTTAAAATGATCTTTGAGACCTTAACTAAATAAATAATAATAAGATTAATGGTTGAGTCAAATTTTATAAAATCATGATAGAGTTCAAATTGAAAGATTATATCAATTCATGGTGTGAATGTGTATGAGAAATAATCTAGCTGGCGTAATAGTCATTTGATGGGGCAAGCGCCATTTGACCCATTCATGGGGTGCTGAGAGTGACCAAGGGAGGGTGGGAGAATGAGGCTTTTCTCCGACTTCTAGAAAAAATAACGCACACATATAGAACGACGACAATTGCTTCCCATCTCCCTCAATCACACCTGCTTCTCATCTTCCCCAACTGGACGGGTGATGGAAACTCATCTCCCTCTTCGCTGATCTGCACCCTCTCTACATCTTCTCATCCTATTTTTTCAGGTCACCTTTGGCAGGTCGGGTAACCCCAAATCCCCAGACTTGGAGCAGATCTTGAAAATTGACCGATTCCTCCAAGTCCCATCCACAACTGCAAAGGAGTTGCCAAACTCACTACTTTGGCAAAACTCACGAATATGGAGAAGTTTTTGAAGTAAGTCATATTCGTTCCACTTATTCATTATCGTTGTTGTTGTTGTTGTTTTTCTAAAAGTTGCATTTATTTCACGACAGCCCAATCTCTTCAAGCATCCCCCATAACCCACCCCCATCATCCAACCTCACCGTCAGAACCCTTCCATGGAACTCGATGCCATCAAACTCAACTGCCTTTGTAGCTGCAAGCCCGCTATATAAAATGAAGCAATACCCAACATTCCTCTCAGTGTCATTGTGGCCCTTGATCGACACCACATTCTTAATAATCCTAAACTAGCCAAAAACATTGGCAATTTGACTTTATCTATAGTGAGAGATTCCCAACAAAGAGCTTGCCTTCCTGGTGGAATTCAGGAGCCAAAATAGTTAGAAGAGTAGGACTGAGATCATCTTTGGGTGACAAAATTAGAATATTGCCAATAGAGAGGGTTTTTTGGGAGGAGGAGGAGAGAGATTGCTGGAGAACTAGAGCTTGTCATGGATGTTAAGTCTAACCTTTTTCTAAGCTTAATTTTGATGCTGAATAAGATTAAATAACTTAGTTTTGATGATGAACAAATAAAAGAGTGAAGAATTAAGGTATTAATAGATTACTTTCTAAGTGATGTAGCATTAAATATAGAAATAGATTAAGGAAAATAACTGATAGCAATAAAAAGTGTTAATTGTAAAATTATTACATTAACCCTTCAAAGGAAGATATTCAAAAGGAATCTTCAAATAAAAGATCGTTCAAAAATCACTACGAAGTAATTTAGAATCTGTTCAAAGACTTGGTATAGTTAGAAATTAAGAAGAAATCAAAAATCAAATCAGAAGTTACTTAGAAGTACTTCAGAATGACATAAAAAAAAAACAAAACTCAAAAGCACATAGAAGTTACCAGATGTAACTCAAAACCATACTAGAGGTAGATTAGAACCTCCTCAGAATCAGGATGTAGTATTATTGCATATCAAAAGACGGACAAAAGTTCTTTTAGAATTTCAGAAGCAAATTGGAAGCTAAACTGATAAATATTCTGCACTCAGAATTTATTTAGAATAACAAATAGAAGCAATACTAAGGCATACAAAATTAATCTAGAAATAAAAATTCAAGTCAGAACCTTCTTAAAAGATTTTCAGAAACAAGATAGAGAAACATCAGAAGTGATATTGACCCTCAAAAGTATCATTCAATATTCAAAAGCATCTCAGAAGAGATATCAAGGCATATAGAAGTATATTAGAAGAAACTTTGGCATTACAGAAGCAACTCAGAATGTTGACACATTACTCAGAAGCAACTCATAATGCTAACACACACTCAGAAGCAACTTAGAATGCCAACACATTACACAGAAGCAAATCAGAAGCATTCTCAAAGGCATTTTCAGAAGACATGAGTCAATGAAGAATAACAAAAGCAAATCTAAGCTTCATAGGTAAATCAAAAGTTACTCAGAAGTTCTTTAGAAGCTTAAAATATGACCATTGAAGTATAAAACAATGCACAAAAAAATTAAAGAGGATATTGCCAAAAATTTACTTATTACAGAAATTTTGAAGAACTGCTTCAGAAGTTTCACTAAGTTATGAATCGAATGACAAAAGTTTTGGGTACTTAATTCAAAATTTCTGAACCCCTACAGAATGCAAAAGTCATCACCAACCCTGCCTAACTAATTTGAAAAAAATTGCCAAAGGTTGCAATGACTAAATCTTTTTAAAGCCTATATAAAAATGATTAAGGCAACACTTAAAGACATCTGAGAACACACTAAAGATCATCTGATTCAAGAAGAGCTTTCACGATCTACCATCATTTAACTCCAACTATAACAATACCGTCAAAGCCTTCAAAGCTAGATCTACGTCAACTTCAAAAGGAGTTTGAATCTGGGGTCATTGCTTACTTTGTTTATTTAATTAAGTTTTAATTTTCATACATGTCTGCCTAAGTAAGAGGCATTATATTGTACATTCCATTTGGAACAAGTAGTAGTTAGTTGGTAAGCTCTGTGAAATCAATAGTTGTAAAAGTTTCTGGCTACCTTTAAAAAACTAGTAAGCTTGTAAGCTTGAAAACCAACATTTATAAGTCAGTTGGTGAGCTTGGAAACTAATATGTAAAAGTTTCTAGTGAGCTTGGAAAACCAGGAAGTTATTGGTGAGCATGTAAAATTAACAAGTGTTTAAATGAAACTTGAGTTCAGTAAGGAGACTGGCTTAGAGAAGTAGCGTAGGAACTTAGGAAGGGTCGAACCACTATAAAAATATTGTGAGTATATGCTTTGAGATATTCTTTCTTTTATCTTAAACACATCTCTTAAGTTATTGGCCAAAATTTTTGGAAGCCCAATTCACCCTCCATACCTACCTCTTGAGCTACCATCCAGTTAGGGACCAACAAGTGGTATCAGAGCAAACTTCAATAGTTAATCTTCAATTACCAGTATATTAACTTGTGAAGAGATTCAAATGACCAATATGTTTCACAACACATCTGTTGAAGGGCAATCCACTTCCAAACCTCCACTTTTTGATGGAATCAATTATGGGTATTGAAAGATGAGGACGCCAAATTTCTTGATTGCCATAGATTACTAGTTGTGGCTTGTAGTTAAGAATGTTGAAAATAAAAAAGGTAAATATACACTAGAAGAGAGTCAAACAGTAGAACGTTATACTAAGGCAAAGAATTGTCTCTACTGTGCACTATCTTCATTTGAATTTGAAAAGATTTTTGCCTGTGACTTAGCTAAGAAAATTTGGGATAAACTTTAGACAACACATGAAGGTACAAATCAAGTAAAAGAAACTAAGGTTAATATTCTAGTACAGGAATATGAAGTCTTCTCCATGAAAGAATTAGAAATCAACTCTAAAATATTTGGAAGGTTTCAGAAAATCACCAATGGACTAAGAAGCATGGGAGAAAAATATGAAGGACTCAAGTTAGTTAAGAAGATCTTGAGTTCTCTACCTAAATTTTGGATGCCTAAAGTGATTGTTATCTTGGAAGCAAAGGATCTTGATAAAATAATAGTGAAATAACTCATGGGATTTATGACCCATGAAGTCTTAATAAAGCAAAATGTTCCAGATGAATTCAAAGGCAAGAAGATTACTTTACAAGCTGATTTAGAGAATAAAGAATTTTCAGAAGAAGTCTCAGCAAATGAAGATGATGAGGATATTACAATAATAACCAGAAGATTCAAAAATATGATCAGAAAGAGGAAATTTGGAAACAACTCCAAAACCAACAACAAGAGCAAGGAAAAGAGAAAGAAGAATATAATATGTTACAATTGCAATAAGTTTGGGCACATGAGATTTGATTGTCCACAACCAGACAAAAAGTAAGGAGATAAGAAGAAAATGTATAATTCCTATTTTGATAAAAAGAATATTTCTAACAACAAAAATTTTGAAAAGAAGAAGAAAGCAATGACCACATGAGAAATGCTGGAGAATATGACATAAGAAAGCTTGAGTGAAATAGAAGAAGAAAATGAAGCTCAATTCAGTTCACTCAGCTCCAAAGAAAGAAATCAAGAGGAGCATAATACAAGAATAAGCTTTATGGCCATTCATGAAGATGAGGTAAGTTCAAAAACTAAAACTTTTAATTTAGAAGAATTATTAGATGAGTTATATTTAGATTCCAAAACTTGAAAATCTAAATACAAAGAAACAAAAAGAGAACTAGAAAAAATAATATATGAATGTTCTAAGTTAAGACAAGAAAACACTCAAAACTAACAAAACCTTAACATAGAATTTGAGTAAACAAAAGCGGAAAATCATACCCTTACAAAAATATTGATTTCTACATTATTTAAATTAAAGGTAAAGTGGTTGGAATTGGTAAGATCAACCAACCTCCTTCTATTACTATTTCAAATATTTTACTAGTAGAAAGATTAAAACATAATCTTTTAAGTTTTAATCAATTTTGTGATAATGTTTACAAGATTGTGTTTGAATTAGATATATGTTTTGTAATATATAGTTCAAACTCAGTTGTAGTACTTGGTAAAAGATATGAAAATATGTATTTAGTAGATTTGAGTGATATGTAAGTGAAATGTCTTATTGTGAATAATGAAGAATCCTTATTGTGGCATAGAAGACTATAGAAGACTAGGACATGCCAACAAGTTCATGATTGAAAAACTATACAACAAAGATCTTATTGTCGGCTTATCCAAATTAAAGTTTGATCAAAATGAATTGTGTGATGCTTGCTTAAAAGGAAAGCAAGTTAGAGAATCATTCAAATCTAACAAAGAAGTATATAGAATTAAACTATTACAATTGCTACACACGAATCTTGTTGGACCAACAAGAACTAGAAGTCTTGGAGGGAAATATTTTGTATATGTCATTGTAGTTAATTATTCTAGATTCACCTGGATAATATTTCTCGCATCCAAAGATGAGACTTTTCTATTCTTTAAAACATTTACCAAGCATATACAGAATGAACAAAATTTTCATATAGTAGCCATAAGAAGTGATCATGGTGGAGAATTTGAAAACCAAAAATTCACTGCTTTTTATAAAAGCAATGAAATTTTACACACATTCTCTGCACTAAGAACACCTCAACAAAATAGAGTAGCAAAAAGAAAAAATAAATCCTTATAAGAAATGGCAAGGACAATTTTGAGTGAATATGACTTACCTTAATATTTTTGGGCTGAAACAATGAATAATCATGCTACATTATTAACAAAATTTCTGCTAGATCTATCCTTAACAAAACTTCATTTGAATTATATTATGGTAGAAAATCAAACATTTCTCATTTCCACACTTTTGGTTGAAAATGTTTCATTCTTAATAACGGGAAGGAAAACCATGAAAAATTTGACAGCTATCTAATGAAGGCATTTTCCTTGGTTATTCCATTGTTAGCAAGGCATTTAGAGTCTAAAATCTGAAAAATAAAACTATAGAAGAATCCATTCATGTAAAATTTGATGAAAATACTAACCCATCTAAAAAGATAAGTGATTTCGATAATAAGATAGGAGAACTCACAACATCTATGGAGAAAATACAGACATAAGATGAAGATAAAGATTTTTTACAATCAAAAACACAAAAAGATGAAGAAGAAGTAGATGATGGACTATCCATCAATGAGGTAAATAATGAAGGTAATAATTCCCTTCTCAAAGATTGGATATTCATGTATGATCATCCTAAAAATCAAGTAATTGATGATATTTATGATAGAGTGGGAACTAAATCTTCATACCATCCAATATGTTGTAATTTTGCTTTCATTTCCCAACTAGAACCAAATTGCATATATCAAGCTTTAGAAGATGAAAACTAAACTATAATTATGCGAGAAGAATTAGATCAATTCAAATGTAATAATGTGTGGACACTTGTTCTAAGGCCCAACCATCAATCTATTATAAGAACTAAATGGCTTTTTAGGAACAAATTAGATAAATCTGGTATAATAATAAGAAATAAAGCAAGATTAGTAGCAAAAGGATACTATCAAGAGGAAGAAATAGACCTTGAAGAATCATATGCTCTCGTTGCCAGAATTGAAGCTATTAGAATGTTACTAGCATTTGTATCTTTCATGAATTTTAATCTTTATCAAATAGATATTAAAAGTGCATTTCTAAATGGTTTCATTAATAAAGAAGTTTATTTAGAATAACCTCCTGGATTTGAAGGTCCTTATAATCTAAACCATGTTTTCAAACTCAAGAAAGCTCTCTATGGATTAAAACAAGCTCCTAGAGAATGGTATGAGAAATTAAGTAAATTCTTAATAGAATTAGGATTTATCAAGAGGTAAAGTAGATACCACACTCTTCATTAATCATAACAAAATTAATATACTAATTGTTCAAATATATGTGGATAATATTATATTTGGTGTAACTAATGATAAATTATGTCAAGATTTCTCTAAAGTAATGTAGAGAGAATTTGAGATGAGTTTAATGAGTGAGATAAACTTCTTTCTGGGACTTCAAGTAAAACAGATGAAGGAAGGAATTTTTATCCATCAAGCAAAATACACCAAAAAATTACTCAAGAAATTTGATTTAGAAGAAAAACTATTAGCCATACCAATGAGCACATCCATTAAAATGGATAAGGATAAAAAAGATAAATCTATCTGTCAAAAACTCTATAGAAGCATGATATGATTTCTTTTATTTTTAACAGCAACTAAACTACATATTATGTTCAGTGTTTGCATGTGTGCACAATTTCAGTCAGATCCTAAAGGATCCTATCTAATTGCTATTAAAATAATATTTAAATACCTTTTAGATACTTCAAATCTTGGACTATGGTATTCAAAAGGTTCAAAATTTGAATTAGTAGGGTACTTTGACTCAGATTTTATAGGATACAAGGTAGATAGAAAGAGTACCTTAGGATCATGTTAGTTTCTTGGAAGCATGATCGTATCATGGTTCTCTAAGAAATAAACATCTATTGCTTTATCGATTGGTGAAGCTGAATATGTATTTGTAGATAGTTGTTGTGCACAAATTTTTTAGATGAAACAATAATTGAATTATTATGGTTTGAAATATATTGATACTCTTATTAGATGTGATAATATTAATGCAATAAATTTGATAAAGAATTTAGTGTTGCATTCCAGAACTAAACACATAGAAGTTAGACATTACTTCATTAAAGATCATGTACAAAACCTTGACATTTGTTTAGGATATGTACTAACTTAAAATCAGTTAGTAGACATTTTTACAAAATAACTTCCAGAAGATAGATTCTGTAAAATTAAAAGAGAACTTGGTGTATTAGATTCATGTGCATGAAATGCATATTACATGATTTAATCCTAATTTAATGTTATTGATCACATTAAGATGCCTAAGATCATTCATAAATATTAATTAAACTACTTCAAAAGTAAGTCAGAAATTATGAAACAACATTTTGAATGCGTCAGAAATGACTCAAAAACTCTAACACATCATTAAAAATACACCAGAAATGATTTAGAAATTCTAATACATTTAGAATTCTTCAGAAGTAATACAAAAGGTTCTGATATAATTTCAGAACTATTATTATTCATCATAGAAGTTCTATGATACTCACTTAGAACTTCTAACTCACGGGCCTTATTGCCCTAGAACTTCTGCTTTAAGAAAAGATTCCTTCTACATATATTCCTCAGAACTTCTAAGGTTATTAATAGAAAGTTTTGATTAACCTTTGATCCACACAGAATCTTTGATAAAGTGTATTAAAAGTTCCATCCCCTACAAAAACCCTAGCGTTAGCAACTCTGCACACTTATTTCTTATCTCTGAGCCCCTTATTTAGAAAAAATGATTCAAATTTCCTCATCATCTACATTTTCCCTCATCTAAATTGCTCTCTATCGATTCATCCCTACATATTTGTTATCCCTAGAATCTCTAAAAACCTACTCCTTCAAAATCCTAAGCCAAAAATTCTTCAAGCTATTGCAAATGGCAACGATAAAGAGGGCAAGCAAATGAGCTAAAATCTAATCTTTAGATTCTAAGATAAGGAGATGAGAGAGTTTAGAAGAAGACACTCCAAGGAAAAGAAGAAGAACAAAAGATTACATAGAAAATTACATTCCAAAGGTAATTTTCAATAATAACTCTTCGGCTCACAGTAAGTTTATTAAGTATTTTGAAGGAAGAAAGATTGTGAAAGGAAGAATCTTTGACTTTGAAGTATCTGGAGAAAATGACCTAAATCTAGAGGTGATAAATTGGATTAAGTTCCAAGGCTGGGAACATTTCATGAACTACAAGGATAAGTGCTACACTAGAATGGTTCAAGCCCTGGTCACCAATTTTAACAATAACACTAGAAAATCTTGGGTTCAAAAGATAGAGATAAATCTCTCTTTAGAAAGTATAAGAAATGTATTCAGTATTCCTAAGATAGAATAACAAAAGATAGATTAGCCATCTGACAGAACTAGGCTATTTTTAGATTTGGCTATAGAAGAAATTAAAGATAATGTAACTTACATGTTAGTCATCTGAATTTAGATCTCAAGCTTACTCATATGTTGATCTTCAATGACATATACCCAAAATCAGGAGGCACATAATAGATTTTTTGAGAGGGAAGCTAATATCTTATGGGCTATGAAGCACAGGAAGAGAATAAACCTTGCTCAAATAATTGTTGATCAACTATACTTGGTGAAGATATCTACCAAGTATTATCTTCCTTATGAGATAATAATGAGCAAATTTTGAAGGATGACCAACATTGATCTCTCCAAAGAAGGTGGAGAAGAATTTATCTCAAGAGAAACAATAAATAGAGATACTTTGAAGAGAATTGTCTTCAAATCAACTCCACAAGGCTAGATTTCTCAGAAGCCAAGAAAAGAAGAATAAATAAAGAGAACAAGAACTGAATAAGAAAGAAGATACATGCAAGAGACTGTGGACGAAGCAACAAATATAAGAGAAGAAGGCATAGGAAGAAATAAAGAAGATATAGAATAAGAGGATAGAGAGGAAAGTATAGTAGCAGTACCCTCAAGACCTACGCAAACTCAACAATAGTCTTCCAATTCTCAACCTCAACAACCCACCTACTTAGTTCCACAAAAATTTGGCACTATTCTTATAGCCCACCTACCACCTATCCTCACAAGGATAACTAACCTTGAAACCCAAAACTCAAATCTCAACAAAAAGATGGATTCAATTTGGGAATCACTAGATCACAAGCCAGATACACTGAGTACTCAAATTGAAGCTATCAAAACCCATCTTCAAACCCAACATTCACCATCCTACCCATTCTCTCACCAACAATATTACAAATTCCCTTCACCCATTCATTTTCTTACACATTTATCATCTTTCATTTTACATGGATTTACTCCAGCTCTAGAAGTTGTCTAGCCTCAGGCTGAACAATTTGAAGTTATTATTCTAGCTCCCACAAAAACACAACCCTCCTCCTTAGTCTTCCCAAAATTCATACCTATTGAACCATTGCCCAATCTTCTAGAGGATTATGTTTTAAATCCCTATAGAACTATTGTTAGATGTGTAAAATATCCCACCATGGTACCACCTCCTAGATTTTATTTCCTTCCCGTGGGACCATCAATCTATTTGGACTGCTCTTATTATGATCTCATTCTGTCAAGAGAAATTATTCCAACTCGAATTGGAGAGCTTCCTCCACATCTAAGGAAGTAAGATCCAACTCCTTCACCTTCTCCAAAACCATTTGATGAGAATTGTGATATTCTTCTTCATATGTTTTTCATCCAATCAACTCTACCATCTCCAAAATGTATCTATCTCACAACCTTGTCATCCATCCTTCAGCACTTCCATTTCCACAAAAAACTGATCAGATTGCTCTTTCCAGAATTCAATTGATCCTTGATCCTCCTCTCACACCCAAAGGCCATAAAATCAACATCCCTTAGTTAGGAACTTTCCAAGATGATATACTGATAAACTTCCTTAGATGCTTCCATCATCAAGGCCCCTTAGAATAACATTTCCATCTCCCTCAGGATCTCTTAATATCACTTTCATAACTAAGGAAGAGTTTTCATTCTATTCTGAAGCTAATCTGTAAGCCATTGTTGATAATCTTCCTCTTCCTTATCCAAAGCTTGCTAATTCATCACTTCTTCACAAAATATGAGCATGTTATTCCAAACCAGCTCCCTCTCTAAAACCAAAAACATCACCTTCTCTAAAAATAACTACAAAACCAATAACCTCACCTTCTTCAAAACCAGCTCCAAAACTAATAAACCACCCTCTGTTCCCATAAAACAAATTGTTCAAACAAAACTGAAGAGGAAGTTTAGAATTCGACCTCCCAAAGTTCACAAAAGGCTTATCCTCCTAGCTATACTTTGTATTATGAAGAATACATGGCTAGAATGAATGCCAACACTGAATCCATTCTTAAGAAGCAATCCCCTCTTTTTCCTGAACTCTTAGACCCCACCTTTAAAGATTGTATTAATATCATTTATGTTTTAACCTACAAAAGCCCCTTCTTAACCCAAGAAATAACCACTACCACTCCCAAAAATCCCACTTTTGTCCCTCTGTCCTCCTAGAATTAAAAAGGTTGTATCCAAACCTAGGTTATCTTCCAAACAACCCACTTGAAAACCTACCTCCACGACTACATCTCCTCCTTCTTCTTAAGACCCCCACTTCTTTCTTCTAACCTACACTAGAAAACCAAGAACTTAACTTACTACTATTTTTAACTCACATCTTTCTTTTCTGGCTACATTCATTTTTTCATATGATGTTACTTCATTATGCTATGCTTTTTCTATTGTATCTCAACATGCCATGATGTGTCTTATTTTGTTCTCATATATCTCAAATTACTCTTGTTATGTAATTTAACAACCACTCTGATGTATATACATGTTTTGTTATTTTAATGCAATCTCTTTCTTATTCTTTTTCACTTCATTCTTTTCAATTATGAAAAAATGGGAGAGAAATAAGAGAAAAGAAAAATGAGAGAAATAAAAATTTATAACTAAGTACATTCAGGGTATATATATTCAGGGGGAGCCCCACTAAGCAAATAGAAACACGTTGTATACACTAGATATTTTAAATTTTTTTATGAAAGGTTTATCACTCAAATATTTTGTTATCATCAAAAAGGAAGAGAATGTTAAGTCAAACCCTTTTACTAAGCTTGATTTTAATGATGAATGAGATTAAACAACTCAGATTGGATGATGAACAAACAAATGAATGAAAAATTAAGGTACTAACATATTACTTTCCAAGTGATGAAACATTAAGTATCAAAATAGATTAAGGAGAGTAACTGATTATAATAAACGGTATTAATTATAAAATTATTACATTAACCCTTCAAAGAAAGATATTCAAAAGGAATGCTCAAATAAAAAGGTCATTCAAAAATCATTAAGAAGTAATTCAAAATCTATTCAAAGACTTGGTATGAAAGTTAGAAAATAAGAAGAAGTCAAAAATTAAATCAGAAGTTACTCAAAAGTACCTCAGAATGACATCATAAACAAAATACAAAACTTAGAAGCACTCAGAAGTTATTAGACGTAACTCAGAACCATACTAGATGCAGTTTAAAACATCCTTAGAATCAGGATCTAGCATTATTGCACATTAGAAGATGGACGAAAGTTTTCTCAGAATTTGAGAAGCACATCCGAAGCTAAACAGATAAATATTCTACACTTAAAATTTCTTCAGAAGAGTAAACAAAAGCAATACTAAGGCGTATAGAATTAATCCAAAAATAAAAACTCAAGTCAGAACCTTCTCAGAAGATCTTCAAAAATAAGATAGAGAAACATTAGAAGTGATACCCTCAAAAGTATCATTCAATATTCAGAAGTATCTTAGAAGAGATATTAAGGCATATAGAATTATGCCAAAAGAAACTTTGTTTCTTTTGGCATTACAGAAGCAACTCAAAATGCTGTCACATTACTCAGAAGCAACTTCGAATACTAACACATTACTTAAAAGCAACTCAGAATGTCGACACACTACACAGACGCAACTCAAAAGAGACTCAGAAGCATTCTCAAAGGCTTTTTCAAGAAGGCATGAGTCAATGAAGAATAACATAAGTAAAATCTAAGCTTCATAGGTAAATCAAAAGTTACTCAGAAACTTAAAATATGACCATTGAAGGATAAAATAATGTACAGAAAATTTGAAGAGGATACTGCCAAAAATTTACTTATCGCAGAAATTTTGAAGAACCACTTTAGAAGTTTTGTTAAGTTATGAATCGAATAACAAAAATTTTGGGTACTTAGAATTTTTGAACCTTGATAGAAAGAAAAGTTTGTTACCAACCTCGCCTAACTAATTTAAAAAAAATGCCAAAGGTTGTAATGGTTAAATCTTTTTAAAGCCTACATAAAGATGATTAAGGTAATAATTGAAGACATTAGAGAACACACTGAAAATTATTTGATTCAAGAAGAGCTTTCATGATCTTCCATCATTTAACTTCAACTACAGCGATACTGTCAAAGCCTTCAAAGCTAGGTCTATGTCAACTTTAATAGGAGTTTGAATCTGATCTCATTACTTACTTTATTCATTTAATTGAATTTTAATTTTCATACATGTTTGCCTAAGTAAGAGGCATTATACTATACATTCTATTTGGAAATTCAAGTGAGTTAGTTGGTAAGTTCTGTGAAATCAACACTTTGTAAAAGTTTCTAGTTTTCTTTGAAAAACTAGGAAGTTAGTTGGTAAGCTTGGAAACCAATGTGTATAGGTGTGAACCCATCTCCCGCATCTCCCCTGGCAACCCATCTTCCCTGATTAGAGAAGTTTGAAACCATCTCCCGTATTTCCCTTGCTAACCCATCTCCCGCATCTCCGTTGGCCTCAATCCCTTGAACCGATGATGCAGAATTCCTTTTGAAGATGCTTTAGATTATTCCAAATTCTGTATCTTTGTATGTGCTTAAAATGCTATCAAGAAGGGCTTTCTACTAAATCTGCTTAGGGGAATCAAGCACGAGGAATGGACCAAAATGTGGAAATGACTAAAGGGAGTTTTTCCTCACTTTGAATATCAGTACCCTTCAGAAAGAGGTGACAGGGTGTAGATGATTTGGGATTCAGTTGCCCATAAAATTTTAGCCTTTTAATTGAAATTTCATAGGGAGATACCATCAATTGGAAAGGAATTCCTATGAATTTAATTAATTTGGTGTGCTGCATGGAGGCAAGGATGCCCTTTTCCTTGGAAAGCCCATATCCTCAACTTCATAATTTCCCTCATGGGATCCACCCATTTTTTATGATTTACTTTTTATGCCACTAATCTTAAATTCTAATCAATTTTCATGGAACCTAAATCAAAGTTCTATCCATGCCATTCTAAACATCCTATTTTCAAAATCTATAATTCCCAACACGTAGACTACTAGAGATAGTCACTGAACTAATTGGAAATTTAGAGTAATTGCTGATGGGTGATAAACCACTTAGGAGACATCTCCTAGAAGGTAAATTACCTTCAAAGGGTTTCTAGAAACTGCAAATTTAGAAGACGTAAATCATTGATTTTTTGCATAATGAGTTGAGTTAATTTCAGAAACCTATCAAGTGATTTGGTTGCACTAGAAATTTTGAATTTCATCATTTAGAAGCCTAATTTGGTCCAATTTATCTTGACACTAAGTAAGCATGCCTTCTTAGAAAGTTTATTGATGTGCATTAGAGTGATGAACGAATATTTTACATCGAAAACATAGAATGAAACCCATGGGGGAGGTAAAAAAAAGTAAAACTAAAGAAAGAGTGAGCCCTCTAATGAATATTTTGAATTGGTGTTAGAATCTATAAAATAACTAAACATTTAAAGTTTAAAATAGATCACCAACAAAATATAGAGCCACTTCTTTCCAATTCCCAATATACATAAGACTGAGACATTTAGAAACTGATAAAATGCCAAAGAGTTTCGCTACAATGTGTAAGAACTAAAGGTGCTAATTTAGGCATGTAAATTCTGAAGGTAAAACAACCAACTGAAAATCCTTTACTAGCCAACATCAAGCCCCCATCTCCTTTTGTGTAGTGAGAAACCCAATTACAGCATAGATGCTAGACAATTGAATAACTTAAAGTTCATTCATTTAAAAGCTCTGTAAATCTCTCTCTATAACCAAAACCTTTTAAGATATTGAATCAAATAGTGAACCCACCAACCCAAATGATAAACAAAAGGAAAGGATGGTGTAAGCGAGTGAGGCCAAAACCATGTCTGAATTAGAAACTATGTCTCTAGAGCTTCACATGTCTAAAACCATGTCTCAATCAAAAAGCGTCACTTTGGGGCCCAACTACTCATATACGAAGGTTGATTTAGAAAATGTGATCAACATGAAAGTTGTAGATTTTGTTATATCTTTCTAATGCATTAAGATTATAAATTCAAAGGAGGAAGTTATGGATAAAATACTGTAACTATCCCTAGAGCTTCACATGTCTGAAACCATATCCAAATCAGAAGATATCACTTTGGGGCCCAATGAATCATTTGTGAAGGATGATTCAGAAAAAATAATCAACATAAAAGTTGTAGACCTTGAAACCATCTATTCAATAAGATAATAATTACATAATTCCAAATTTAAATAAGAAAGTTATGATCAAAACACCACAACTATCACCAAAGCTTCACATGTCCAAAACCATTAGTTCTAAATCAGCCTCTATATATGATTCGTTGGGCCCTAAAGTGACACCTTCTGATTCAAATATGGTTTTGGACATGTGAATATCTGGAGAAAGTTGCAATGTTTTGATCATAATGTTCTTGTCAAAACTTGAAATTGCATGATTCTTAACTAGTTCGACATATAATCTCAAGGGACATGACTTTTATGTTGATCATTTTTTTGAATAGGCCTTCATATATTATTCATTGGGCCCCAAAGTGATGCCTTCTGATTTAGTCATGGTTTCTAACATGTGAAGCTCTAGAGATAGTTGCAATTTTTTATAATAATTTTCTCATACCAAATTGGAATTATGTGATTCTTAGCTTGTTAGACAGATAATTTCAAAGGCTACAAATTTCATGTTGATCCTTTTTCTAAATCAGCCTCTATGTATGGTTTGTTAGGCCCCAGCGTGATGCCTTCTGATTTGGACATGGTTTCAGACAAGTAAAGCTCTAGAGACAGTTGTAGTTTTTTAATAATAACTTTCTCTTTCGAATTTGGAATTACATGATTCTTTAATTATTAATAGATAATTTTAAGGAATATAACTTTAATATTGATCATTATTTCTTAATCATCCTCCATATATGATTCGTTGGGCCCCAAAGTGATACCTTCTAATTTGGATATGGTTTCGGACATGTGAAGATCTGGAGATAGTTGTAGTATTTTAGTCATAACTTTGTCATCTGAATTTATTATCATATGATTCTTAATGAATTAGAAATATAAGAAGAAAATATACAACTTTCATGTTGATTTCCTTTTTATAATCATCCTCCATAAATGAGTCATTGGTCCCCAAATTGACATCTTCTGATTTAGACATGGTTTTGGACGTGTGAAGCTCTAGAGACAGTTATAGTATTTTAGTCATAACTTTCTCATATGAATTTATAATCATGTGATTTTTGATGTGTTATAAAGATAAGAATAAAATCTATAACTTTTATGTTGATAACTTTTTTTGTGTTAGCCTCCATATATGAGTCATTGGGCTCTAAAGTGACACCTTCTGATTCAAACATAGTTTCAGACATGTGAAGCTCTAGAAACATGGTTTCTGATTCGGACATGATGTCAGCCTCACTCACTTATGCCATCCTTTCCTTTTGTTTACCATTTGGGCTGGTAGGTTTCATTATTTTATTCAATACCTTAAAAGGTTTTGGTTATAGAGAGAGATGTGCCAAGCTTTTAAATGAATGAACTTTAAGCCATTCAGTTGGCTAGCATCTATACTATAATTGGGTTTTTAACAACATAGGAGGAGATGGGGGCTTGATACTAGCTACTACAGGATTTTTTAGTTGGTTGTGTTACCTTCAAAATTTACATGCCTGAATTAGCACATTTAGTTCTTACACATGTTAGTGAAATTCTTTGGCATTTTATCAGTTTCTAAATGTCTTAGTCTAATGTAAATTGGGAATTGGAAAGAAGTGGCTCTGTATTCTGTTGGTGATTTTAAACTTTCAAAGCTCAGTAGTTTTACAGATTCTAATTGGCTCAAAATATTCATTAAAGGACACACTCTTTCTTTAGTTTTAATTTTTTTTAGCTCCCCTGTGGGTTTCATTCTATGTTTTTAGTGTAACATGTTCACTCTAATGCACATCAATAAACTATATAAGAAGGCATGCTTGGTTACACTCAATGTTAAGAATAATTGGACCAAATTAGGCTTCTAAATGATAAAATTTAAAATTTTTGGTGCAACCAAATGCACTCAATAGGTTTCTAAAATTAACTAGAATCATCATGTAGAAAATCAATGATTTATGTCTTCTAAATTTGTAGTTCCTAGAAAACCTTTGGAAGGTAATTTACCGTCTAGGAGCTGTCTCCTACGTGGTTTATCACCCAGCAATAACTACTCTAAATTTTTGATCAGTTCAGTGAATGTCTCCAGTAGTCTGTATGTTGGGAATTGTAGATATTGAAAATGGGATGTTTAGAATGGCATGAATAGAACATTGATTTATGTTCCATGAAAATTGATTAGAATTTAAGATTAGTGGCATGAAAAGTAAATCATAAAAAATGGGTGGATCCCGCAAGGGAAATTATGAAGTTGAGGATATGGGCTTTCCAAGGAAAGGGCATGCTAGCCTCCATGCAGCACACCAAATTAATTAATTTCATAGGAATTCCTTTCCAACTGATGGTATCTGCTCTCCCTATGAAATTTCAATCAAAAGGCTAAAATTTTACGGGCAACTAACTCCCAAATCATGTGCATGTTGTCGCCTCTTTTTGAAGGGTACTGATATTCAAAGTGAGGAAAAACTCCCTTTAGTCATTTCCACATTTTGGTCCATTCCTCATGCTTAATTCCCCTGAGCAGATTCAATAGAAAGCCCTTCTTGACAACATTTTAAGCACATACAAAGATAGAGAATTTGAAATAATCCAAAGCATCTTCAAAAGGAATGTTGCATCATTGGTTGAAGGGATTGAACCCAGGGTAGATGCGGGAGAAGGGTCGCTAGGGGAAACAAGGGAGATGGTTTCATGCCTCCTTTGGAGAACAAGAAAAGACAATTGTCACCCGATAAAGTTAAAAGCAATATATGATATTTCAATAATTAATTAAGGTTATAGTGTATTTTTTAAATGTCCAGTCTTTATCAAGATGATGTGAATATAAATTTATGGTTTATTTTCTTTATCGAGGCTTGATAAAGATTATATGAATAAAAATAAGAGCAGCCAATGACCAGCATATTTTATTTAGATGGTATGAATGAAAACCATATAGTTTTTTTTTTAAACTGGATAGAAGAAAATATTTAGTTTAGCATTGTCAGTCAGTTACATTTTAAGAAAATAAGCCTATATCCAGATTAGAGGAGGGCCTAAATTTCAAATAGTCCATTTGATAGACCTAAAATGCTAGGACTTCTTTTAAAAAAAAATTAAATAAAATTTCTTGATCTAGAGTTTTCAATGAAATAGACAGTTGGAGATGGGCTAATATATGTTGATCAAAGGATGTAAGTATATGTTGAAATTTTGGTGTACCTACTTTTTCTAATTATTCTAATTTTTTCACCTTATCTTTTTTAAGAATAACTTTTAAATTTTTAGATAAATAGGTGGTACTAAATATATTTTCCTCTTATGCACATTCTTTTTTTCTTATATTTAATAGTGAAAATAAATATGTACATTATTAGAATTTTTAATTCTAATTGCTATCTCAAATATAACTTAATTTTATTATAATTTGAATCATGATTCAAATGAAGTTTTAAAAATAAGATTAGAATCATGTTGAAAGTTTTGCAAATAAGGGAAGGACCAAAGAATAAAGTCACTAGATTCACAACCCTAGTGTGTCAGACGGTGCTGTATATTTAAGTCAACTCCACTTGAATATTGGAGCAGAGCAAGGCAATTAATAAAGTGAGTACTTACAAAACATGTTGTTATTTTTAAGCAATAACATGAAGAAAAATGAAGTAATTATGAATAATTAAAAATAACTATATCTTGTATCATGTTAGAAGAAAAATGAGACAATGGAAGCAGATTATTGAGGCACAACTCCATGCGTTCATGGCTTTTGGAATGCCATGAATGCCACAAATTCATATTTTAAAAATAGAAGAATATATAAAAGATGCTTAATACTCAACAAATCGATTAAGGGGTGATGATTGGGATGATGACAAGAAGAGCTCTCCTAGGAAATCAGAGATGGAGGACCTAAATTATGTCAACAAAATGGATGTTGTGTATGAGACCCAACATGGTGAATTGGTTTGTAACAATCATGGGAAGAAAGATG
This sequence comes from Pouteria campechiana, assembly GCA_036873735.1. NCBI lineage: Eukaryota > Viridiplantae > Streptophyta > Magnoliopsida > Ericales > Sapotaceae > Pouteria > Pouteria campechiana. Next base: position 9,153 of record JAYJMB010039356.1, on the reverse strand, counting down.
GGAAGGCTAATAGTAGCAGTTGCAATGGTTGTGTAGGAAGAAGAAAAAGAAACATAGGAAGATGAAAGAATGGTGGAAAGAGGAGTACTTTGCTGTGATTAGCAAGAAAGAGAACAAACTTAGTAGACTCGAAAGTAAGTGGAAGAAGGGCTTCAAGATGGCACAGTTCGATTTAGGTTACCGACTTCATCTAAGAAGGTTGAGCAGTGGCTTACAAAAAGGGAGCCATGGGGCCTATGACCCAAGTGTCGATATCAACTTCAGAAAGGGTTAGAAGAAGAAGATAATGAGAGACATCCGTTAATCGGCAACGATATGTGGAGTGGTGATCTCAGCCAGATGTGCGCATAAACTCTTTTCTATGTATATGTGTATAAGAAAATGCCTTATATATATGCTGTTCGATGGAGCGGGCATCATCTGGGTTGTTCATGGGGCACATTGAGTGAGGAAGGGAGGACAAGGTGTGCTTTTCGAAGTGAACTTTTAAAAAAGAAACACATCCAAAAAATGATAGCGAATATTTCAGATCTCCTACCTGAACTCCTCGCATGAAACTTCCATCTCCTCTTGTGCTCCCGCTCATGCCCCCCATCCCACACAACCCACCCTTATCATCCAACCTCACTAAAAGAACCTTTCAATGGAACTCCATGCCATCAAACTCTTTACAACAATGCTAGCAGTTCTAGGACCCCCATAATAAATGAAGAGATTCCCAACAAAGAGCTTGCCTTCCTAGTAGAATTCAGGAGTTGGAATAGCTAAAAGAGTAGGATTGGGGTCATCTTTGGGTGACAAAACTAGAATATTGATGATGTCGGGGGGGGGTTGGGGTTGGGTTCTTTAGGAGTAGGAGAAGAGAGCTTACCGGAGAGCCAAAGCTTGTCGTAGACGGTGGGATTCGAAGGTTGCAAGGAAATGGTAGAATTTTTTAGGGGGTTTCTAGAATTTTTTTGGACTAGAGGAAAAATGGCTATTGTGGAGAGTGGTGGGAGTTAAGGTTGATAGATAGGGGAAATGGGGACTGCATCGAATTCTACCAAGCAATCTAAAGGAGAAGGAGAGATTTTGGGGCATTTTATAAGGGAGAGAAGAGGGGAAGATAATAGAAGTGCAAGAAAATCCATTAAGATTACCCTATCCCAGGTGTGGTTTGAGGCATGTTCAAATTATTTTGTAGCTTTTTAAATCAATAGCAGGATGCATGTTAGGCTCATGATTAATATAGTTCATCTTTTGTGGTATCTACAACAATTATCTTATTGTACAATATATATCATGATAGAAGTGATTTGCTTCCATTTATGTTCTCTATTGGTTCAACTAAGCTTTCAAGGTCACCTTTTAGATTATGTATCTCTTTGGTTAGATGCAAGAAGAAAAAGTGTGGGCAAATCATTTTCAGATTGGTGATTTCTTTTTTGTCTATTTATTGGAAACACGTGGCTATAACTAATACACTTCTAGTTCTTGTGATTTGAGAATTTTTATCATTGAAGTAGCAAATGGCTACATAACTAAATGGTGCATGTTAAAATGTGAAGATACTAGTTCCCATTCAACCAATCATCCCAAAATGGAAAAATGGCCTTCGTCAATCGAAGAAATGACATCTTTTATCATAAGATAATGTCAATATTTGTTTTAAAAACTAAAAATGTGGGGGTTGTTTATATCATAGAAAAAATAAAGGGCCTTGAAATTAAAAATCCCAAAGATCTAATTTTACGTTATGCCTCCTCCCTCTTCTTCCTCTCGCAGCTCAAAACGAATTGTATTTGGTTAAGTCTAAAGGATGAATCGCCATGTCCAGAGTTGAATAACATCTCCATACATAAATATTTTGGACTTGGATGAACCATTCACTTTGTACAACCTTTTTTACTTATATCTGGAAGCAAATTGTTATGTTCAAAGTTAATAATTTAGACTTGGTGGAACTGTTCAGCTTGTAACACTGGATTCACCTATGTCTGAGAATGAAACACCATGTCTAGAAATGAATTTCCATGTCTAAAGTTAAGATTTTGGACTTGAACTAGTGCAAATTGCTCTTGGTTGCATGACTTGTTTCTGGTTGAATTGGAAGTTGTATTAGCCATATCCAAAACTAAGTATTCGAACTTACATGCTTTAGCAATGAGTATGTTTAGGACTTAGCTCTTGTGTTTTTTGGACTTCGAATTCTTGACATGTTTGGTATTTGAACTTGCTTCTTTAGTTTCTAAATCTTTGATTCAATTCAGAATTTAGATTGTTTTCTTTATTTTGAAGACTTGTTATGCTTGAAGTTGAGCCTTAGTTAGATTGACTTCATTGGTGACTTAAAGTCCAAATAATGACTGAAAAAATAATATTTTCATTAATGATGAAAATAGATGTACATAGTGTAAGTACAAACATCAACGAGTACAAATCAAATTACAAAGAATACATCTATGGCAAAAAGAGATGTGCACTAGTTTATCTCTTGGATTTAGGCTCTTGTTTATTGGATTTAGTCATCTTAGGTCTCTTGAAAGATACTTGACAACTTATTTTAGCTGTGACCATCATTGTAAGCATAGATTGACCAAGTGTTGAGGCAATTGTTACTGCTATTGGAGGATTGAGGGGAGGGGTAATTTTGAAATGAGCCATGTATTTAGGTTTGAGCATCTTCGGGTAGATGAGGAGATGCCTTTCTTGATGACCTTTATTATTTGTAGCAAATCTGCAAGCATATTCCACTTACTCTAAGTAGATGGGAGGAGGTGGAAGTGGTTTGTATGAAGGTGTTTTGGTTTTGCTAAGAGGAGATTTCGTTTAGAACTTGGAGTTTTGTTTTTAGGGGGACGTTAGGGCTTAGAAACTGGAAGTTTGGTTCTGGGAAGAAGGAGGTTTGGATGGAGGAAACTTAGAAGTTGAATAAAGGGGTATGGTAGTGGAATAAGTAGGATTTTGAGGTGATGAAACATTGGAGGAATGAAGGTTGGGGTGAAGGATGAGGCAGTAAAGGATTGGAAGTGGAGGAAGGAGCAACTGAAGTTTGGGAGTGAGATGTGGAGACTTTAGGTTTTGTTAGTTATAGATCTTCAGGAGAAACAACAATCTTGAGTTTTTCCCTATACGGAGGATCTACAAACTCTAGAAAGGAAAGAAGAAGACCAAGCATGTATACATTATTGTGCATCTTCTTGTGCTGCAAATACACATCTTTTAGAAGATAAAAGAAGTTAAGATCATATGTGTTAGTTACAACATGAAAATCAATCTTATCTTCCATTTTTTCTAACTGAATTTGAATAGAAGGATTTTAGGGCACTGGAGGAGGTGGAATGGATGAAGTGGGTGGGATATAATTAGCCAGTATTTTATCTATGATCCTATCACCATTTGGAAGTGGTTTGGGTTTGAAGTTCTTAGTTGGGCATTTCATTATTGTTATTCTGTTAAGGAATTCTTGATCTTTAAAATATGAGAAAGGAAGATCAGTAGTGTGGGTAGCCAAATGATTTATCAACTGCCTATATTCAACTTTCTGGAGAGTCATTTTTATTTGTTTCCCTGGATTCCTAGGAGTTAAAGGTGTTGATCTTAGAAGTTTGGGATACTGAATTTCATATGTTGGCTTGAGTGTTGACATAGTGGGTATGATGTCTGACTTGCATCCCTTTGTAGGAACGTAAGGCTCTTCAAAGTGTCCTCCTCTAAAACTATGGGTACTTGAGTAAAACACCTAGAAAGTTGAAGACTTTTGGAAATTCTTGAGGAGAATGTATTAGTGATTTTTGTGGAGGGGAAAGAGGTATTGTCTGTTAAGAAGAAAGATATAGTTGTAGTTTGAACAAGAGTGAAGAAATGGATTGAGTAGTAGATTATGGAATTGGAGAAGGAGGTGCTATAACTTGAAGAGTAGTTGCATGAGATAATTCAAGTGGAGATGTGTGAGATGTGAGATGAGGAGAGGAGGGAGTACTTATGGGATAAGTAGACTTTATGGGTAAAGTAGGTCTAGACTCATGAATAGGAGAAGAGAGAGTACTCGTGGGATGAGTAGACCTGATGAGTGAAGTAGGTTTAGACTCATGAACAGGAGAGGAGGGAGTACTTGTGGGATGAGTAGGCTTGATGGGTGAAGTAGGTCTAGACTCATGAACATGATAGGAGGGTGAGGAATGATGAGATGGAGAATGAGAGAATGATGTGAATGATGAGACTGAGGGGATCTTAGGGGTGAAGAAGGTCTAAGATCATGTATGAATTAGTCTAGAGAAGAGGATTGAATAGGCTTGGATCGATCCTTGAGGGACTTAACCAAAGAGGTCAATTTATCTATCTTTTGACACATTGAATCCATCCCAATATGCAAGCTGAAACAAATGTTGACATGAATACATGATTTCGATGACAAACACAACTTGATTAAAGATTATATACTAATAGTTGTTATTAATTTTTTAGCATGTAGAATCAAGTTGTAGTTCATAAAGAAAAATGAGCACATAAAACATATTCCATGGTGACAAGGCTTGAGCAAGTAAAGAAGCAAAAGAGGAAGTGTTGTAACAAACAAAGCATGAATGAAAAGGACTCGGTTATTTCCATTTGTCTATCAAAATGAAAAAATACATCCAACGGATGCAATTCAATTTGTTTACAATAGATTTCATCTTTCACAAGCAAGCCACAGTTATAATAAAGGTCGTTTGATGAGAACAGACAAAGGTGGAAGAAGTGAAGACCTTTTTAGCAGAATAAAAGACTTCGTTTGTCATTAACAGACAAAGTGGAGAAGCAAGAATCATATAGGAGAGCGGAAACTTCATTTATTTCAAGCAAGCTAATGATCATCTCTTGTCGACAGACAAAGCAGAAGAAGCAAGGACCAAAGCAAAAGATTTGTCAGTGATCATTTGTTGTTAACAGACAAAGCAGAGAAATATTCCATCAGATGAAGGATTGAAGAAAACCCGTCTGCAAATTAATACTTTGTCTATTACTTACAATAGACAAACCCAACAGACGATGCTTTGAAGCAATAAAACATTTATGCTTCTACAATGCAATAGACAAAAAACTTGAACGGTGAAATTCACCTAGTAGCAATAGAAAGAATGATTTGTCTGTCATACATGAAAGGTAGACATGAAGGAACTTTGTTTTATGGACAGCTAGATATATACTTCATCTATCATAAGTAAAAGATGAGCAATAGTTAGAATGAATCATTGGTCTTCACCCAGTATTAATAACAATCTTTCTATATTGATGAAAGCAGCATCCATTATAGTAATACCTTAACCAAAGCTTATTGAGAAACCAAAAAACATCTTTTCCAAGGTCAACGTTGCAGATATTTCAGCATTTGAGTAATAAGAAAAGTTCAGAGAATTCAAAATGCACCAATCAGAATAACTTCTATCATTAGTGGAGTTCACCTACCACTAACGATTAGAATTCAAAGTAGCTATAAATGAAGCATCGTTGGAGTAGAATGAACTAATGAAGGAATTGAGAAAATCATTCAAGCCTTCTTGAGATCATTTACTGATATGAGCTAAACCTTCTCCAATTCTTTAAGATTCAAGAGCTTTGCATCCAAACCTTCCTCAACTTTCTTTGAAGGCTCTCAATTACCTTGGAGAAGATCATTTACTTATGCATTCAACCTTCAGAAACCTTCCCCTGTGCTTATTGAGAAATTTCTGTGCTTAAACTTCTGATATTCATTTCTTGTTCCTTGAGCTAGTGGTTGTGACTAGACCAGACAAAAGCTATTTGTAAATGCCCCCTAGAGCTAGAATTTTGAAGAGTGTTGGGAGCACTGTGATTACACCCCTTGCAACTAAAATCCAGAAGAGTGTCTGGGACACTTGTTTATGCCCCCTAGAGCTGGAATCTAGAAGAGTGTTGGGGATACTATTGTATCTCTGCTATTGGAAATAATGGAGCCCAAGACACTAAGAGAACAATGTTCTTGGAAGAGTGGAGAAGAGTATTTACTCGAACCACTATAAAAATCACTGTGTCTTATTTATTTTATGCATTTAGTGTTTGAGTGATTGATTGCTAGAGGGAAGAGTAATCCTAAAGGGGTTGAGAAATATTTTTTATGTAACCAATTCACCCCTCCCTTCTTGGGTCTTTGCCTAACCTTCGAGACCAATAACAAATTTTTAAATATTTTTTAGCCTATGCTCAAAACTGTTCTGAGTGGAGAATGAAGGTCTGATTGGAGAAAGAAAAGGTGCTGCTTTTGTTATTGCCTCTATTGCTACTTCTTGAGTGGCTGCTTATGTTGCTATTGTCTGAGCTTAATATCTCATGTCACTGTCTTCTCTTACATTTATAATTTCTCTTCTTAACTTAGCTAATCTCACCATTGTCTCATTCATTTCAATAATGACCTCTTCTTTTTCTCTTAGTTCTGCTATCATTCCCTCTACTCTATTAGTGAAAATTGGTCCTAGATTCTCCCATATAACTTTTTTCCTGATTTCCCCAACTGTAACAGGTGATTTTGTTTCTCTTCTTTCGATTATTCCACCTTTAATTCTTTCTCTTTTGGAGGCTTGGTTCTTTTAGGACCTATTTTCCTCAAGTTCACCTCAATCATCATATCTGAATTTTTAACTTCTTCTCCATCTCCAGAAGTGAAATCTAATTCTTCTATTCTTAGGAATTTTGTCAGAATCATTCCATAAGAAAGAGGAAATCTCTTATTTTTTTGACCTGATTCAAATGATTTGAGATTGTTTTTGCCAGGTGTTTGGGCAATTCCCAAACGGTATGCTGATGCAGCTTTCGAGATCTCCCCTCCTTGATCCTACAAGACTAGAACACAGATCAGAGGACGCCGATGGTGTTCTCGGCATGAACACTTCGACGCTCAAGTTAGTAGACGGGACTTTTAGGAGGAGGATGGAATGAGGATGAGTTAGTTTGGTTTGGGGATGCATACCTGGTCCGTATTTATAGATGAGTGGGGGGTGCAGTTAGGAATCTTATGATTTGATACGCAGGGCGGACTAGGAAGTTTACTTAGAGGAGGGATCCTTGGGATGTGTATCCTGTCTTTTGGATTTTGTGGGATTTGGGGGAGGTCCCCAGAAAGGATAATACTCTGACGTGGCGGGTTGCCAGCTCGATAGTTGGCATGTGTTAGAGTTCCCTAATACTAGTCCCCCCCTTTTGAGAGGGCGCGGAGTGCCCTCTTTCTTGAATTCTATGCGTGAGTTTTTCGAAAAATACGCCTCTCTCTGCATATTCATTTGACGGTGGGGTTGAAAAAGACTTTGGTGGGTCCGTTCCTATGCTTCTGAGGGCATTTTTGAATTTTGAAGGTCACCGCCTTTTACGCCGGTTGCCCTTCCTTGCCTACTTGGCGGAGCCTTAAATGCGTTTTGAATTTCCGAAGGTCAGTTGTTCTTCCTTGCCCACGTGGCGGGGCCGTAAATGCGATTTAACTTAACGAAGGTTGGTTTCTGGTTTTCGTGCGAAACTAGCCTGTTCTTCTTTTGGTTTGTTAGTTCGTTATCTGGTTTTCCACGAAACCTTAGGTGGTTTTGTGGAAAGCGTTTATTTAAGACGCTGCTCGCGAAGGTGAGGCAGGTCATTTTCTCCATCGGGACAATCATTCTTTCTCTTTCTCCTTTCTGTCTTCTTCATCTTTACGCCCTTTCTGTTTCTATAATGGCTGTCAAAAAATCTTTTCCCCAAGTTTTTGAGGCTGTTATAGCAGCCTTTAGACTTTATTCTCTTCCTCCCACTATGAGTTGGGAATTCCTGGATTCTTCTGCCCTCCCGTGGCACCCGCGGGAGGGCTATGTGTCAGTCTCCTTGAGTTCGCTCAAGGCAGGTTTTTGGCTGGATCACAGTCATTTTATTTCTTCCCTTCTTCATAACTATAACATTTCTCTGGGTCAACTGGTCCCAAACAGTTGGTGCTATGTCATGTCCTTTTGTCGTTGGGTCCATCAACTAGAAGAGGTATCCGTTTTCACTTTCAAAATGTTTTCGTCTATCTTCAATTTGAGTAGGGCTCCCCATTCTCCTCACTATTACTATCCTCTTCCTCGTACCCCTTGGCGCAAGCTCTTCGCACACGTCACTGACCCTGATGACGAGTGGAAAAGTCATTGGGCTTGGGTCAAGTATGGTGGGGATCTTTCATTTCCCTCCGTTTGGACGACCAGCCCGGTCTGTCCTTCCGGAGTTTTTTCTCCTTTAGAGAGGTTTAGCTTATACCTCATTAGGTACCAGTTAATGTCTATCGGTACCCTGTCTGTAGATGCCATAGTGTCGGTAGATCACTGTTGCCAGGCGGATTATCCGTGTGGCTTCCCTGGTCAGGAGGTTGCCGCTCCTGATCCGGTTCCTTCCTTGACTTCTCTGCCTTCATTGTTTCCTAGCTTATGGTCAACCATCGAGCAGGAGTACGACCTCCTTCCATGGTCTGGCGGTGGTCGGTTCCGGGGGGCACCGGCTCCTATGGTTTCTGCGGCTCCTCGCCCCGTCGAAGCAGAATCGTCCCGGAGGAGGAGGGTTAAGGCCGTGGTTCGAAGGTGAAGAGGGGAGACGTCCTCCACCTCCGCTTCTTCTGTTTCTCCCCGTGGTTTGCCACAACCTTCTGGTGGGGCACAAGCGGATTCGTCCTTCCCTTCGGAGCCGCTGGGAAGGTGGCCTGCGGCTGAGATTGTGGGACCCTCGGATTGGTCGAGACCGCTTAGCGAGGGTCCTTTTCCTGTGTCTTCTGAGAGTAGTCCCTCTCAGTCATCTTCTGAGGAACCCTGCCCTCTAGGCGAGACCGTTGCACTCGTCTCTGAATCTTTTTCTACCTCATCTATGGGCCATAGTGCCTTTTGTGTCCAGCACAATATCGAGTGCATTTGTTTCTTTGCCTTCCCCCAGTCCTTCCGAATCCGTGTCACCGGTTCCTTCATTCGTGCCGGCGGCTCCCCCTGAACCTGTGCCAGTGACCTCTGCTGTAGCGGCTCTGACTATTCCAAGCATGTCATTTGTGGAGGATGTGACTCTTGTTGCTTCGGAACCGTTTACTTCAACTGAGGCGGCTATGCCGATGCTTGTTTCTTCTACATCGGCCTCGGCGTCTTCGGGAGCGGCTGCAGGATCAAGGCCCTCTTCCTCGTTTGCTGGTAGTTTTTTTTT
>JAYJMB010039345.1:0-32941 GCA_036873735.1 Pouteria campechiana | reverse complement strand
CAGGCGTCATCAATCGGTCGGACAGCTGCTCGGCTACAGCTAGATGGCTCCTTTTGATTTTCCATGGCCCAACACTCTATTACTATCACATTCTTACTATTTATCTTCTTTTTCATTTTTTAGAATGTGATTCCCCCTTATCCTTGGGCTGTATTACCATCACACCCCAAACTTATTTCTTTTTCAATTCATTGGATGTGATTTCCCCAATTTATAATGAGTTTTTGCAAGACTTTTCCTTATATCATCTAATGCTTGTCTCAACAAGAGTTCCATGAATTCACAAATTCAAATTGAACTAAGCATACTTAGTCTCCTAAACTAATAATAAGAATTCAAAGCTTTCAAAATAAATGGCTATGTCATCATGATCAATGTGTATTAGGAATCTATAGCAAATTAGATAATGACTTAAGTCAAGCATGCAAGCAAGAATGATTTCTATCGTTTTCAACTTAACCAATGTCAACTATTACATATTATATATATTTATATCATTGGTTGTGCATGATGACACTGAATGAGGCTCAAAAACACACAAAACACATTTTTTATATGATTTTGTTTTTTTTATATATATGAGACTAAACAGTCAAAACACATAACAAACACACAAATAGAATATTTCACAACAAAAGTACTACAAGACACATAAATAGAGTTTTCAACAAAACACAACTTAAACATAACAAAAATGCACCAAAAATAGCTAAAGTACCCTTAAACTTGAAAGACAAAGTGTCCTTAATGTGGACTTAACATTTAAAGAGTAAAAAAACTTCCCTTAAAGAATTCAGTCATCCACATCAAATTCTTCATCATCACTATCCACATCGGTATCATCCTCATCTGTATCTTCATTAGTATCTATGTCAACAGTGTCATCAGGTTCCTCAAGGTCAGCAGTGTCTCCCTTTGCCTCATCAGGGTTAGCTGCTTAGGCATGGTTAGCTCCATAGGTAGCTGCAAGTGGAAATACGGGAAGTTGGGGAAGCTGGATTGGAGTGGGGAGCGCTACAGCAAAAGTAACATGGCACTGCATCAAGTAATCAACAAGCTGTGCTTGTGGGGCAAAATACTAAAACATTTGCCCCTTGATTTCTCGCACTTCAGCTTGCAAGTTAGACAACTCCATGGTAGCAGTGGCAGGCAGTCTGGCACCTGGACGAGAAGAACTCACTCTAGCAGCAGATGTGCTAGGACCTGGAGCACCATGACCACGGGGAGGGTCCTCTTCATTAGTAGGGCCTTGATGAATAAAAATCTTGTTGATTATTTCATTTGTAACGGCAAGCTTGGGATGCACAATTTCTTTTGATGAGCTGGATGACAGTCCTGCTTGTAGACACAAGCCATATATCAAGGATAGATGACCAAAGCCTCCTTTTGCTGTTAACAATTAGCATCCCCTTCTGAATAGCATAATTCAACATAGCCCAGTCTCCTCAAATGCTTGAAACATGATAAGTTGGCATTAACTTTGCTAATGCCACACTTTACCTTCAAGGGTCAAGCACTTGCCTAGGAAACTGCGTAGTCTAGTTCTTGAGATGGTCCATACCGTGTCCGACTTTGCTATGCTTTGAATGATCTCGTGGAAATTCACATGATCCTCCATCTTAGAGAAATCATCATCTTGAATGTCAGGAAGCTAATACCTATGGTTGATTGTAGTTCTACCGAATGAAACCCACTTACCTTTCACTAAGGCTCTATAATCTTTGTGTTCAAGCACATTGGCATAAAATTCTAGTACAATTGGAACAAGTGTTGCTTTTGGTTGTTTAGCAAATTCTTCCCAATGTCGCTCTCTAAGCACAATAAGAATCCGACGCCATGGGTCATGAAAACCCCTCTCTTGGACATGTTTTGAATACAAGTAAAGTTTGGTGGTTCTTCAGCTTCCTTACTAACAAAGGTAGGCTTGATTATAGGCTTAGCATCATTATTCTTCCTCTCTTTAGAGGGACCTATAGCAGTTGTTTTCTTTCCTTTAGGAGGCATAATGAGAAGCACTTCCACTCAAAAATGACAACAACAACCCTGAGCAACAATCTCAACTAAATCCAAATGTGAGCAAACACAATGCAATCATCCCAAAACACTAGCAACCCTCAGCAAGCACAATGCAATCACCCCAAACATGAGTAAGCTTGAATAAACACAATGTAATCAGCCCCAAACTTAAGCAACCTTGAGCAATTTAGCTTGACAATGCAATGGCAGCCCTTTGAAGTAATGCAACAAACACTTCACAAGCAAACAGTAGAACTCACAACCTTCACAAAATTCTCTTCAACTTGGAGAAGCTCTCATACAAAAATGGCCATGGGAATCAATAATACATACACACATCACCATCAAAATTAAGCCAACTCACTTAGAAGAGGTTTCTTGTATCCATGTCCACCACTCAATCATTCCAACAAATAGTTTATGTGCAACTGAAAACCCCTCAAATCTGCACCAAAAAATCCTTCTGAAAATGGATGCTTTCCACTTCAAATCATGCACAATGGAAGAATAGAATGAAAAAGCCCTCAAAAATGCAAAAGCTTACCAGATTGCATGAAGCTTGGCATTCCCAACCTTGAACCCATTCGAAGAAGAAGCGGAAGGTTGAGGGCGTGTGAAGAGGATCGAGTGGAATGCTTTGAGGGAGGAGGAATGAAGCTTGGATGAATGCTTTGGGATGAAAAACGAAGTGGAGAAATAATTGGAGGGGAATAGATTTTTGTTATTTTTCCATGGGTTGGAGAGGAGAAGCGACAAGGGTTGGGGGTTTTGAAATGAAGATGGGAGCGAAAGGCTGTTTTGAAATAAGCCCAATTCTCACACATGAGGGAGTCGAGGTGCTTACCATGGCAAACAGAAGGATTGCCTCGACAAGCTCTCGTGGACTAGTGGGCCTCTGCAATATGTTGATGGGCGTATCGCTGTAGTGAAATGGCTTGCCTTAGCAAGCTTTCATTGATTGGTGGCCAAGAGCAAGCTCTTGCTAGCTAGTGAGCACTTGCACCACATTGAGTAGCTTGCCGTGGTAGTAGGGTAGGTGGTAGTAGGATAGGCAAGCACTTGCTCACTTGTTGATACTTACAATGCATTGAATGGCTTGCCACGGTGGTGAAATAGCTTGCCTCGGCAAGCTCTTGCTGACTTATGCTACTTCGAGGCAAGCTCTTGTTGACTTATGCTACTTTCACATGTTGTTACACCTTGCCATAGTAGGGAATTGTCTTGCCATTGCAAGCAATCCCTGATTTCATTCTGCTAATTTCCTTCCTTCTACATTGTTGCGGCAGGGTATTGTCTGGTTGTGGCAAGCTCCCGCTAACTACAACTTGTCATCGATTGTTGCTAGTTGATCGTTGTGATGCATATGTTCTTGTGTCCTACATGAAAATTCAAGTTGCCAACATGTTATTATGAATGAAACTTAATACTAAGATACTTATTAAATTATTATATGCTAACTAAAACTAAGTCTACAAGAATCAAATCTATCTAATATGCAATCAACAACTAGCTTAATGTTATCTCTAAAACTCATGCATATAATTACTAACTAAGGTATAACTAGAACTTGAAATGAACTAACTAACTATGGATCAAAATTCAACAAATATGAATAACAGCCATATAAGGATTAATCTAATGCAAAAATAATTAAACAACTAAAAATTTTAGAAACTTTGGTTGCCTCCCATTTAATGGCAATTGTAAGCCATTTCTGACATATTGCTTCACTCTGTGTCCATTGACTTTGAAAGTACTGTCATCTTTGAGATTCTTCAGCTCGATGGCTCTGTGTGGAAACACATGATTGACTAAGAATGGGCTGACCTAGCGAGATTGCAGTTTTCCTAGAAACAAACTCAAATGTGAGTCATAAAGTAAAATTTCCATTCTAGGCTTAATGCACCATTTGCAAATGAATTCATCATGACACTTCTTCATCCATTCCTTGTAAATCTTGGCATCCTTGTATGCCTCGTTCCTCATCTCTTCCAATTCATTGAGGTGCAACTTCCTCTGCTATCCTACCTTTTGCAAATCAAAATTTAGATTTTTGATTGCCCAATATGCTTTGTGATCCAACTCAGCTAGTAAGTGGTAGGCTTTCCTGAAAATAAGTTTATAAAGACTCATTCTGATTGGAGTTTTGAAGGCAGTTCTGTAAGCCCACAATGCATCATTTAACTTCATTACCTAATCCTTTCTCATAGTGTTTACCATCCTTTCCAAAATTGCTTTAATTTGATGGTTGCTAACTTCAACTTGCCCAGATGTTTGTGGATGATAAGGAGTTGCAACTAGGTGTGTAATGTTGTACTTTCTAAGCAGAGTTGCAAAAACCTTATTGCAGAAGTGAGTTCCCCTATCATTAATGATGGGCCTTGGAGTGCCAAACTTGGAAAAGATCCTGTCTTTTAAAAATCTTAGCACCACATTAGAATCATTAGTCCTAATAGCCATCACCTCAATCCACTTAGAAATGTAATCCACAGCAAGCAAAATATACAGGTTACCATTCGATGGGGGAAATGGTCCCATGAAATCAATCTCCCACACATCAAATAACTCAATGACAAGATTACCTATAAGTGGCATCTCATCTTGCTTTCCTATATTCCCTATTCACTGACAATTGTCACACATCGCATAGAAGGCATGAGCTTCCTTAAAGATAGTTGGCCAATAAAAACCAGACTAAAAAATCTTTGAAGTAGTTTTCTTCCTTTCAAAGTGCCCTTTATAGCTGAATGTATGACAATGTCTCAGTATGCTTCGCTACTCCTCTTCTGGCATACAACGTTTGATAATTTGGTCTGGACATAACTTGAAAAGGACTAGATCTTCCCAAAATAATGCTTTGCCATAAACAGCAACTTCTTTCGTCCCTGTGAATTTAACGTAGGATTAAACACTCCCTTAACTAAATAATTCACAATATCAGTATACCAAGGTTCACTTTCCTTTACAGAGAACAATTGTTCATCAAGAAAGATCTCATTAATGGGAATGTTCTCCTTGCCTCTATCTTGCTCAAAATTGGTCCTTTCCACTAACCTAGACAAGTGATCCGCCACCATATTCTCACAGCATTTCTTGTCCTTGATTATCAGGTCAAACTCTTACAATAATAAGACTCACCTTATCAACCTAGGCTTGGCATCCTTCTTTGTAAGCAAGTATCTCAATGCAGTATGATCAGAATAAATAAGTACCTTTAAACCAATCAAGTAAGAATGGAATTTTTCCAAGGCAAACACAATTGCAAGTAATTTTTTTTAGTGGTGGAGTAATTTAATTGTGCTTCATTAAGAGTTCTACTTGCATAATGAATCACATGGCATAATTTGTCTACTCTTTGTCCTAGAACAACACCAATAGTAAAATCTGATGCATCACACATGAGCTCAAATGGAATGGACAAATTAGACACTGCTAAAATTGGAGCTAAAGTCAATTTTTCTTTCAAGGTATTGAAGGCACAAAGGCATTCCTCATTAAAAAAAATATTACATACTTAGTTAATAGGTTATAGAGCGATCTAGAAATTTTTGAGAAATCCTTTATAAATTGTCTGTAGAACCCTGCATGGCTAAGAAAGCTTCTAACTCCCTTAACTAAATTTGGGGAAGGTAGCTTGGTAATCACTTCAATTTTTGCTTTGTCCACTTCAATGCCTTTACTAGAAATAATGTTGCCCAAACAATTCCTTGTTTGACTAAGAAATGATACTTCTTCCAACTTAATGTTAAATTCATCTTAATGCATCTTTTAAGTACTAACCTCAAGTTATTAAGGCAGTCATCAAATGAATCTCCTAAAATAGAAAAATCATCATTGAATACCTCAATGAACCTTTCAATCATGTCAGAAAATATGGACATCATGCAACTTTGAAAGGTTGCAGGAGCATTGTACAAATCGAAAGGTATCCCCCGATAGGCAAACATTCCAAAAGGGTAGGTGAAGGTAGTCTTTCCTTGATCTTCTAGAGCAACGGGAACTTGATTGTACCTTAAAAAGCCATCTAGAAAATATTAATAAGCATGACCTACCAATCTTTCAAGCATTTGATCAATGATGGAGAGAGGAAAATGGTCCTTTCTTGTGGTTGCATTCAGTTTCCTATAATTAATGCCCATTCACCACTCAGTAGTCATTCTCCTAGGGACCAATTCATCATTGTCATTTTTAATAACAAAGAGACTAGATTTCTTTGGCAAAACATGCACTGGACTTACCCATTTACTGTCAAAGCTTGGGTAGTTAATACTAGCATCCAATAACTTGATAACCTCAGCTCTAACAGCCTCTTTCATGTGCTGGTTCGGTTTCCTCTATGCATCTCCGAAATGCATTGCATCCTCTTCTAGAAGTATTTTATGCATGCACATAGTGAGGCTAATTCTATTAATATGTACTAATGTCCAACCTATAGCTCCCTTATGCTCTCTCAACATAGTCAATAACCTACATTACTCATCCATAGACAAGTCAAAAGTAATTATAACTAGAAAAGTATTATTTTCACCAAGAAATACATATTTCAAACTCTTAGGCAATTGCTTCAAATATAATGGTGGTGGTGTGGCTATTGCATGTTCCATTTCTAGGTTGGCTTGTTTAAGCTCTTCTTGGGAGATCTCCGCAACTTCCACTTGC
Organism: Pouteria campechiana; assembly: GCA_036873735.1. Taxonomy (NCBI): domain Eukaryota; kingdom Viridiplantae; phylum Streptophyta; class Magnoliopsida; order Ericales; family Sapotaceae; genus Pouteria; species Pouteria campechiana. The sequence continues at coordinate 26,266 of JAYJMB010039345.1, read as the reverse complement.
TTTACATTGTCAAGTGTTTCCTTTCAACTGCATTCTCCATCATCTTCTTCCAATGCCTCCACAGTGAGCACTAATTCCAACTTATTAGTTGTTTCCTATTGCATAAAAGTAGGGAGAACAAGTGAGTCCAATTCATCTACTTGAAAACAACCATTAGGATCAGAAGGCAATGAAAGGGAACTATAAACAAAAAATTCAACTGTTTCATCTAAGATAGTCATTTTCAACTTCCCATTATGTACATCAATGATTGTCTTAGTTGTAGCCATGAATGGGCATCCTAGAAGAACAAGTACTTCTTTCTTTAGAATCATTTGCCTTTCCATGTCAAGAACTACGAAATTAGCTAGAATAATTAGTTTATCTATCTACACAAGAATATCCTCTACAATTCCTCTAGGGTATTTCATTGATCTGTCTGCAAGCTAAAGAGACATTGTAGTGTATTTCAATTCTCCTAAACCAAGTTGTACATAAATAGAATAAGACACCAAATTTATGCTTGCTCTAAGATCTAACATTGCTTTTACCTTATTTGTTCCTCCTACAGTAATGAAGATATTAAAACTACCTGAATCCTTTAGTTTCAAGGGAAAATTTGTTTGCAACACTACACTAGCTACTTCTGACATAATTACCTTCTCATGAGGCTCCTACTTATGCTTCTTTGCACTTAGTTCCTTCAAAAAATTAGCATAAGCATGCATATTTTTAATCATATCAAGCAAAGGTAAGTTCACATTCACTTTAGAAAGAATATCAAATTTGATCTTATCAAATTTTCTCTGCTTCAACCTTCCTAGAAATGGGACTAGAGGATCATATGGTGGAGGTGCTTTATAGTTGACTGGAGGGTCAACTATTGGAAACACTACCTTCTTTGAGTGCACTTCCTCCTCTACCTTTATCTTTCCCTTATCAATTCCTGCAAAAATAATTGAATCATCAATTTCTTTGCAAAATTTATTGTGAATTACCTTTTTACTTCTTAGTGTAGTGATCACCTTTGCTTGCTCAGGCTGGCTGAGCAATTTCTCAAGTGTGTGGCTTTTCATGGTGTCAATAATCTGTCCTAACTATGTCTCCATCTTCTTCATGGATGCCTCCATGTTACGGAATCTAGAGTCAATATTCTGGAACTTAGTGGCATTGTTCTGGAACTAAGTGTGAGTTGCTTGAATGAAACTCTACATGGTTTCTTCAAGACTAGACTTCTTTGGTTGTGGTGGTTGAAAGTATGTTCCAGCTTGGTTCTAATTGGGGTCATTGTTCCAAGGAAAGTTGGGATGATTTCTTTAATTAGGATTGTATGAACTGGTTGTAGAAATTCATTGCATTTGCCTGTTCCGCATCACCTGCAAAATGATCATTTGAAGGATAAATGTTAGATGAGTGACTTGAATTCCCACACAAAGAACAAACCTCTATTCGGGCAGGTTGTGGTTGTTTCATGTTCACCATCATCAAACACATCACCTTCATTTCCTTTGCCATCTCTGACATCTACATAGATAGATCTGCATTAGAGTTCAATTCATAAATTCCTCTAGACATACCTCTTACACTCTTTTACTGAGAATTGGCTCCAAAAATTTCATATAACTCATATGTTTCTTCCAGCGTATTTTCTCCCATTGCTCCCCCCATGGCATTGTCTACCATGGCTTGATATGGTTATGTGAAACCATCATAGAAAAATTAGTTAAGCAATTTAAGTGAAAATCTATGATGAGGACATTGAATTAATAATGCTTTAAACTGCTCCCATGCTTCATGGAATGCTTCACTATCCATTTGATAGAAAATAGCAATTTTACTTCTTAATTCAGTAATTTTCGCATGAGATTAAAATTTACCAATGAATTTGTTGTACATAGCTTCCGTGGTTAATGATCCAGGAGTTAATGTCATAAACCATGTTTTTGCTGCATCCTTCAAAGTATATGAGAAACATCTCATGCTTAATAGATCCTTTAGTGATAATATGCAATGGAAAAATTGGTATTGCTGTATAGAAATCATGCATAAATGTCAATGGATCTTCTGCAGCAATTCCATGAAATGAAGCATGTTAAAATGAATATGTTTAAGTTCATAGTTTTTAGCATTATCATTCAACACAATGCATGGTGGTGAGATTCCTATGGTGGGACATGCAAACTCTTTCATCAATTGTTGAGCTTTTTGAGCCACTCAATTCTCCCTCTTGTCAGCCATGTGGACTACTTCGTCTTCACTTAAGCTCTTTGTCTCAATCTCTACTTTATCACTTTGGTCTTGCAATGGAAATAAAACTAGATTCAATGATCTTCTTTTGTTCATTCACAGCTCTACAAAAGAAAGAAATTAAGAATCAAAAACTTTATATACAATTAAATATAGAAATACAAAGAGTAATTGTAACTAACTTGATTGAATTAATTTGGAACCATTTCCTGGCAACGGCCCCAAAAACTTAATGATTCAAATCATAAATCCTCTCAAGTGCATGAACATATAGCAGTATAGTGTGCAAGGTAAGGGTCGATCCCATAGGGAATGTTCAAACTGATTCAATTAGCTTTAGTTACTAACTTATCACTATCTTAAAGGAATGTGATTTGAACTAAGCAAGTATAAATGATAACTTGAATAAATTTGTAAAATGAAATAACTATGGTAATGTAGGTGAAATCAACAAAGTGCAAGGGTCTAGGGATCCGATTTTACCACTCAATGATACTCTATGGTATTGGGATGTTGGATTTAATGCATAACTTGAATTCATTCTATCCAATGTGAGATTATTATCATTAGGTGTGTGGGTTTAAATTAAGTATTTTCACTCATTCCAATTACCTATGGTGTATAGTATAACTGAGGTGAAAACCCATTAAGCTTAAGAACACATGAATCAAATAGGATGGTTTAACATAAGGTGTCTACTATAACTACCTATCCATTTCATTCAATGGTGCTCATGGTTTTGCATATGGTGTGTACCTTAACTATGCTAGATAATCAATGTGATTTGTAATATTGGTGATCAAGCAATATATCAAATCAAATGAAAGCAAATAACTCAATGAATGAAAATAACTGATTTGCATTAAAGAGCCAACATTCCCAAATAACAAATATATTAGAGAGGGTTACATCTTCACCCTAGAAAGAAAGATTTAGTATATAATGAAAAAGGAAATAACTCCCTTCGTTAAACTCAATGCAATACAATTCATCTTCTCCCTTTTACGATTAGATTCCACCTTCAATCTTGTGTAGTTGCCTCTCAAAGACGTTTCTCTACCTCCAAGCCTTGCCAAAAAGCTCCCAAACATGTGCTCTCACTTCACTTTTATACCCCGCTCCATTAGGGTTGAGCATTTGCACAAGTCAACTAAGATCTAGAATTTCTGGATTGCTCTCTCCAGGATCTTGACATGGTAGAGGAAGAGCTTGCCACGGCAAGGACTCTCTACCAAAAAAAGGTTTTCATGCATACAGGTATCTTGCTACAACAAAGGAAGAGCTTGCCACAGCAGAAGACTACCTTGCCGCAGTAAGGTGTTGCTGACTCGATTGGCTTGAATGCAAATTGTGCCTTGCTGTGGCAAGCTGTTGTTGCCCATGAATTTCACTTCATTTTCTAATGGTTTGAAAGATTAGTTCCATTCTAATTTTGAACTTCATATTTCTTTAGTTTCTAACTTCTTTTCACATCTTCAATTCACCTAATCTTTTGAAGGAGATGCCTTTTCAATTTTAGCAAATGCCGGATGAAGACGTTTTTGCTTGACTTACTGTTTCATATTTCTAGAAAGATGCCCATTAAGCCTGAAGGGATGCAACCTCTGATAGTTGCAAACTTTATCAAAATGTAGACTACTTTCCTTTGAATTCCTTTCCATCTTTAGCTAATCTCGAATTATCCGATTTGTTTTATAAAATCTACTTTGAGTGAGATTTTGACTGGAGAGTGCAGTCAGCAATGTTTGGTATAGGTGGCTTCTACTCTTTATGATATGTCATAATTTATTCGAATACTTTGTCTCTTGAATTAGTCTTTTGTAAGCAATAGACAAAGTAACTCTGAGTAGATCTATAGTGGATAACTTCATCTTTTCAATCTTATCAAAGGTCGTTCTAGCATTTCACTTCATCTTTTGGTTTGTTTGATATAAGTGACAGATATATTGTTGAAGTGTAGATGAAGTTCTTCTTCTTCACTATTCATCAAACAACATTCTCTTAGCAGATGAAGTTTTCTTCACCAGGTGAATTAGCTTTGTTTGTTGCTTTGTCTGTTATAAGTAGCAGACAACCCTCGTGGCACGAACAAAGCTTCTTCACAATAGATGAGGTGACTTTTACCAAATGAAGTCTTCTTTTCATCAACCAAAGTGGCTTTGTTTGTGGTAAGTAGCAAACGATCCTTGTGGTACGAACAAAGCTCCTTCTTTGATAGACATAATAACTTTGTATATTGTTTGAAATCAGCATACAAAGTTGTAGGTGGCAAACAAAGTTTTTCAAATGGTTCACTTGTTGGTTTGTTTATCATAAGTGATAGACAAAGTTGTTGCGAGCAGACGAATCCTCCTTTTAGTCACTCATATAATTGGTTGTCTATTGGAAGTAATAGATGACTCATTGAGGCATAGACGACTTGCTTTTTAGTGGTTGTCTAATGGTTTGACTATTGCAAGTAGCAGACAACTCTTCATAGATGAAGATGGAAAACAAAGTTTTCTTTTGCAGCTTCTGTGCCACTTCTTCTTTGTCTTCTATGTTTTCTGCAGAGATTGTAGAGTGGTTCCTTAGCTTCTTCAGTTTTCATATGAGCTTTATATGATAGACAAATTCTTGAGTAATTTCGACTCTATTTTGGCTTCTTCATTTGTCTGATTTTAGCTTCATTTCATCTCTGCTTCTGAAAACTAAATTCATCTTTGTGTTACGAACAAGTGTTGATTATAAGTAATTTTTCTAACTTGTCCTTGGAATGATTTGTCTGAATATTCCTAAGGCAAATGTTGTCTGACACTGACTTTATCTATAGATGATTTGCTTGAACACTCACCAAGTCTTGAGCTCTATAGTTACAGATTTACTTGATTGCTTCTTTTCAAAGTTTCAATGTCATTCTTTCTTATTATACTTGTCTTCTTTCTGTCAGTGGATTATATTTACTGATGCATTCATTGTGTACATTGTCCACTATATTTAAATTGCTTCCTTGTATGTTTAGACCTATTTCTAGAATGCTTGGGAACACAATTATTATTAACATACATGTTTACTCATATGTTGTTGCTCATCATCAAAACTTGGTTGTTTTCCATAAACACTTTATTTTAACAATTGCGTCCCTTCAAGCTTAATGGGCATCTTTCTAAAATAATGAAAGAGTCAGTTAAGCAAAAAAGTCTTCATTTGGTGTTTGCTAAAATTGGAAAGGCATCTTCTTAAAAGATGGTGTTGCAAGTTTTCAAGCTATAAATAAGTTTCTCAAGAAGATAACTTTTCAATAGGAGAAATCAGAAAGGTCTTTAAACATTAAAAAGAAATCTAACTACCTCCAATGGGAAAAAAATTTTGAAGCAATATAAAGGTAATGCAGTGTCAACAAAGAAGGTTAAGGAAGCCGAGAGAAAAACAAAGACAGAGCTTAAACGAGTAACATCTCTCAATTAGACTATGCTTCCTCCTAGATAATCAATCTCCATTGCACTGATAAACAATGAGCTTAAAAATTCTATCTTAATCATACATCTGGACTATTGATATCTAATGAGCTTCAACGAGATATTACTTTATATGTGTTCAAAATATGTATAAATCAGCCTAGCAAAAGAGGCAATGTAATGTACAAAAAGAAGGGGCTTAATCAACTATTTATGTTAGTGGTGATCTCAAGAAAACTACATTGTAATGAGTTATTGGTGAGTTCTGGAAAACCAACAAATTTGCTGTTGACCTTTGAAACTAGTGAGTTTCCTGGTAATCTTGTGAAACTATTAAAGTGTTGGAAATACTATGCTTATGCACCCTGGAGCTAGAATCCAGAAGAGTGTTGAGAACACTATTCATGCCGCCTTGGAGCGGAAATCCAGAAAAGTGTTGGGAGCTCTAGTGTATTTTCATTATATGGAATATAGTGGAACCCAAGTCATAATGAGTATGTGCCCTTGGAAGAGTGGATGTAGGGAAGGGGTTCCCGAACCACTATAAAAACTATGTTATTTATGTGTGTTTGTTTATTTGTTTTATTCTTCATTACTTCATTAAGCATAACATTATCACTCACATCATCACACACAGACACACATGATAACCTTCCTAAAATAAGAATGGCTAAGAGAATTTGAATTTGGAAGTGAAGCAGTCATAATGATCAAACAGACAGATATGGAAATTACATATGTGTTGCATCACTACTTCTCCTTAGCTCATCAATTTTTAATTAGCCATAATTTTTATATGCTCAATTCACCCCTCTCCTCTTGAGCTATCATTTACATGGGACCAACAAGTAGTATCAAAGTAGGCTTCGTAAGTTAATTTTAACCACCAAAAGCTAACTTGTGAAGAGATTTGCATGGCCAAATCATTCCACAACATTCCTACTCAGGGACAAGCTAGTTGCAAACTTTTAATGCATTAATGTTCTGTTATAGATTATAAAAATTTGAAACTCCTGTCTCCAAAGGATCTAAAGATAATTAAGCATCCTTCAGTATCTTAACAATGCAAGAAAGTAAGGTAACTCTCTGATCCAAATTCTCAAATCTTCATGAAATTCATATTTGCTTTGAATGTCTCATAATAACATATCATGCAATGCACATTCAATTGTCTATAAACTTGAAAGAATATCACTCTAATTCAATTATGCATGCTCCAAATTATATATTCTTCATTGCTTCACTTATGCACATTATATAAAAAGATTAATTACCCAAATCTTTGTAAAGTTATTATACTCTTAGATAATCTTATATATCTTAGATAAAAAATAAATTAAAAAATCCTATTATCTCATAACTGCCCACACACGAAATCACCACTTTGTCTGTAGGATTGTCTGATGCCACCAAATTTGTCTGATGCTCTCTAGGTTCAACCGCATAAATCCCCTATTTAACCTCATATCAGATGTAGCTATCCCATTCACTATAAGCGATAAAGTCCTTCCTTAAAAAAAGGCAATTCAAAGTCCCACTGTTTCCCACTCCACTCCTCATCTTCTTGGCACCATTTTCCTTTTCTCATCACGGTGCCAAAACCCCCAAGCTCTTCTACATCAAAACCCTAAAACCTTGACTAACAAAACTGGCTCAAGAGCTACAAAGACAACTCCAGCATCTACCTTTGAAAGAAAAAGGAGCAGAAAGGAATCAAGAGAACTGCATGCATCATGGAGAAGTGAAGTATAGGAAAATAGATTTCTAGAGGTAACTTTCCAAAATGATAAACAAAGTTACCAAAATTATATGAATAAATTTCTTAATAGAAAAGTAGTAAAGGGTAGAGCCATTGACTTCAAAACTTTTGAAAAGATGAAGCTGGAGGTCTGTGAATGGATAAGCTTTCAGGTTGAAAAAATCATATGAGTCGCAGAGACAAAAGCTATTCCAGAATGGTAAAAATACTTCTCTACAATTATAACCCTAAGCTTAAGAAATCATGGACAGGAAACATAGAGATAGATTTATCCCCTGAAAATATTAGAAAATGTTTTAATCTTTCCTTGGTTGAAAGACAGACATTTCAATGGCCAACACCTAGATGAGAATTGTTCTCACAACTGACAGGAATGCCCATTGGTCACAACATAGAGAATCTAAATCCCAAGCATCTGGATGTAAATCTAAGGCTTGCTCACTTTATCAAGAATAACAACATTCATTCCAAGGTTGGAACTAGGGATAATGTTTTTGAGATAGATGCAAAGATTCTTTGGGCATTGAAGTATAAGAAGAGGTTGGATCTTGCTAAACTAATGTTTGAACATCTCTTTCAAGTCAAATCATCACCAAGACATCCTTTGCCCTAGGGAATTGCTATGGCTCAAATATTGAAAAAGGTTGAGGTGGATTTATCAGATGAAGTTCCAAAGGTATTCAAAATTTTAAATATGGTTGATGAAGTAACATTGAAGAGGATGGGAATATTCATACCATCAAGCGGTACAGCCACTGAGAAAGATAGAGGGGTAAGACAACTAGAAGGATTAGAGAAGAAGAAGAAGAAGAGGAAGAGGAAGAAGAAGCAAGAAGTAAGGAACATGAGCAAACAAATAGAGCACAAAGGGTGAGTGAAGAAGAAGAAGAAGAAGAAGAAGAATAAGAAAGGCTAGAATCTGTCAGGGAAGGAAGAGAGTAAACCCCTTCAACAACTGCAACAGAAGAAACGATAACACTAGAAGAGAAGCAGCAACTGCAGCAGAACCTTCTCTACAGCATAGTACAATTCCATCTCCCTTCAGACCTACTCACTCACCTCCAGTAGTCCAGCACATTCCACAAGGTCATGAGTCTCCACATCATATTCCAACTCCATCTCTTTCCAGACTTGTTCATTCATCTCCACCTACCCAACACATTCCACAAAATCTTGAAAATAGGCTTTAAAATATTGAACTGTTTGTTGCATCTATGACCCTCAGAATGGAATCATTGGACAAAATGATAAATACCCTATTTTCTTTAATGGAATCCATCAAAGGTCAAAAGAAGCCAAATCCTATCTCACTAATTAGAGACATTCACTCAACCTCTCCATCTCTTTAGTCAATTAACTCCTCTACTACCTCATCTCATCAATCATCTCACTCACACACCTAAAAAATCTCCATCTCCTACTCATGATACAGATCTTCCACTAGAATCTCCTATCTAACTATGTGTCTTCTATATCAAAGTCAACAATCCCAATAAGTAAAACCTTTAAATCTTTAAAATCCATCTCCAAGAAATAAAATCCCTCTTCACCTCCACAGGACATTAATCAATCCACTTCATTTAAACTTGTTCAAATTTCAAAATCTTCCCATCCATCTCCAATCATCCCTCAATCACCTATTTCTTCTTCAAACATTAGTCAACCCAATCCACCAGAAGTCATGCTATCCTCATCTAAATCATATCCTTTTCATCTCCCCAAACTCCCAAAACAAAATTCTTCAATCACTAAGAATCAAAAATTAAAAATGACCCTTGAAGAAATTGAACATAGATAATTAATAAACCAAACAATTACCTTCACTCTTCAATCATAAAATAAATCTTTCACTCTATTTGATCTTCCTTTTCCAAACTTTGAAGATCAAGATTATCTTGATAGCATTATAATAATGAAGGGTCCAACCAAAACCATTAAACCCAAACCTCTTCTAGATGGAGATAAAATCATTGATGAGATACTAAATGAATTCTCCCAAATATCACCAAATACTACTCCTTTTGTTGAACCCTCTCCTTGTACAATTCACACTTCTTCTGAATCCTCTCCTTGTACAATTCACACTTCTTCTGAATCATCTCCTTCTACAACACCTCCTCCTTTTGTTGAACCATCTCCTTCCACAACACTTTCTCTCTCTCTCTCTCTCTCTTGTTGAACCATTCCCTTCTACCACCCATCAACCTCCTTCCAGTGCTCAAACTTCTACAAGGATCAAAGTTTCAATCTCCAAGCCCTCAACAAGCAATACTCAAGGACCTAAATATACATCTCTTCCTCCAAGCACAATCTCCATGAGGTATGCCACTCTCAATTATCGAATAAATGCCAACACTGTAGTAATTCATCATGGCGAGTCTCCATATCTAGAGTTATTAGATGATAAGTATTGAGTTTGTATCAAACTCATCGCCCATCATAAAATAGCTCTAAATCCCCTCATGTTGACTCAAACCATTTATGAAAGATGGATAGCTGCCAATAAGGAAGTGCAAGTTTAAGGACTACCTCTTCCTCATCCAATACTAATGGATCTTGACTACATTAGGTGAATTCAAATTGTCCCTTGTGTCCCAAAAGCCCTTAATGTAAAACTCCTATTAGAAAAATGAAATCATTTCAAAATTATGCTCTGATTTGTGAACGCAAATGTATTTTGTCATACACTGTATATTTCTCACATTAATGAAATTATTTTTGGACACATTCTTTTTTTTTTATCATCACTCATAATGTCAAATATTCATTTTTCTCTTAGGATTTATCTTTTTGATTATGACAAAAAGGGGGAAAAATATAGTGTCATGAGTGAATTGAACAATATAGAGTAAAGATTAATTATGGTACCTACTCAGGGGGAGCCAAGCCACATGAGCTAGCCATGAGTGAATAGAACAATACAAAGTAAAGATTAATTATGGTACCTACTCAGGGGGGAGCCAAGCCACATGAGCTAAAACATAAAAATAGTACATTAAGGCAGGAGAAGTTAAATAAGCAAGCTATATACTAAGTCAGGGGGAGCCATAGTATATCTATGCATAAATTTCTTATGCATTTACACTTAAATATTTTTACTCACTCTAAAAGGTATTTCACTCAAATATTTTGTCATCATCAAAAAAGGAGAGAATGTTAAATCAAATGGTGCATTAGCAAATAGCCAAGTTTTGATGATGAGAAAAAATATATGAGTAAACATTTGTGGTACTAACAATTGTATTCCTAAACATTGCAGAAATAGATATAAACATATAGGGAAACAATTTAAATATAGTGGATAGTGCACATAAAGAACACGTGAGTAAGAAAAATCCACTAATAGAAAAGAAAATAAGAATGCTTAGAAAGAATGACACTAAAACTTTGAAAAGAAGTCATCAAGTAAATCTGTAGCTATAAAGTTCAAACTAGAACAAGTAATTAGATAAATCTTCTACAGATAAAGTCAATATCTAATAACATATATCTAAGAAATATTTGGACGAATTATTTTATGGACAAGTCAGATAAACTGCTTATAATCAACACTTGTCTGCAACACAAAGACGAATTCAGTTTGCAGAAGCAAAGATGAAATGGAACTGAAATCAGACAGATGAAGAGCTAAAGTGAAGCCAAAATATTCAAGCATCTGTCTCTCTCATAAAGTCTATCTAAAATTGAAGAAGAATAAGGAACTTAACTACAATCTCTATAGAAAAATAAAGAAGATGAAGTAGAAGCAGCACAGCAACAGAAGAACAACTTTGTCTGTCATCTTCATCTACAAGAGTTGTTTGCCATTTGCAACAGACAATCCATAAGATAACCACTGAAGAAACAAGTTATCTATGGCTCAACAAGTTGTCTGTTACTTCTAATAGACAACCTATCATATTAATGACTAAAAGGAAGATTCGTCTGCACACCACAACTCTGCCTATCACTTATGATAGACAAACCAACAGACAGACCATTTGGAAGACTTTGTCTACGGCCTGAAATTTTGTCTATAGATTTCAACAAACAAAGTCATTTTATTTATCAAGGAAGGAGCCTTGTCTACCAAGAAGAATCATCTGCTACTTACAATAGATAAAGCCACTTTACTTGGTGAAAAGAAAACTTCATCATCTGCTATGAAGCAGCTTTGCCCATGCCACAATGATCATCTGCAACTTACAACAAACAAAGCAACAAATAAAGCTACCTTACTTGATGAAAGAAACTTTGTCTACTAAGAGAACATCGTCTGATGAGCAGTAAAGTAGAAGAACTTTATCTGCGCTTCTAGAATTCATCTATTATAGACAAACTAGAAGATGAAGTAAAATACTATAATAGTCTCCGACAAAATTATAAAGAAATAAGTTATCTATTATGTCAATCTATTCAAAGCGACTTTGTCGATTACTTACAAGAGTTAAATCCAAGACATGAAAAAATAAAGTCCTCAGATAAAATATGGCATATCATGAAGAGTAGAAGCCACCTGTATCACACATCGCTAACTGCACTCTCTGGTCAAAGTCTTATTTGAAGAAAATTTAATTAAGCATACTAGACAAATTGAGCTTAGCTGAAGATGGAAAAAAATTCAAAGGAAAGCAGTCTATACATTGATAAAGATTACAACTTTCAGAGGTTGCATCCCTTCAAGCTTAATGGGTGTCGTCCAAAATAACGAAATAGTTAGTCAAGTAGAAAAGTCTTCATCCAGTGTTTGCTAAAACTAACAAGGCATCTTCTTCGAGGATGGTGCTGTAGGCTTTTTAGCTACAAGTGAGTTTCTCAAGAAGATAGATTTTCAATGGAAGAAATCAGAATGGTCTTTAAACATTCAAAAGAAATCCAACTACCTACAACGAGAAAAATTTTTGAAGCAATATAAAGGTAGTCTAGTGTCAACAAAGAAGGTTGAGGAAGCCGAGAGAAAAACAATGACAAAGCTTAAACAAGTAACATCTGTCAATTAGACTACGCTTCCTCCTAGATAATCAATCTCCATTGCATTGATAGACAATGAACCTAAAAATTATATCTTAATCATACATTTGGACTGTTAATATCTAATGAGCTTCAATGAGATATTACTTTATATGTGTTCAAAATATGTACAAATCAGCCTAGCAAAAGAGGCAATGTAATGTGCAAAATGAGTGTTGTTAATCAACTATGTGAGTTGGTGGTGAGCTCAAGAAAACCACATTGTAATGAGTTATTGGTGAGCTCTGGAAAACCAACAAGTTTCTTGTTGATCTTTGAAACTAGTGAGTTTTCTAGTGAGCTCGTGAAGCCAGAAGAGTGTTAGGAACACTATGCTTATGCCCCCTAGAGTTGGAATCCAAAAGAGTATTAAGAATACTATTCACACTCCCTAGAGTTGGAATCTAGAAGAGTGCTAGGAGCACTAGCATACTTCCATTATATAGGATATACTAGAACCCAAGGCACAATGAGTATGTGCCCTTGGAAGGGTGGATGTGGGGATAGGGTACCTAAACCACTATAAAGATTATTCTTAACTTAAAGGATAAATATACTATACAAGATATTATTATAGTAGAATTAGATACAAAAGCTAAAAATTGTCTCTATTATGCTTTATCCCCCTCTGAATTTGAGAAAATATCCCCATATGATTCTACTAAATAAATCTAAGACAAACTATAAGAACACACAAGGAAAATAATCAAGAAAAAGAAAGAAAGATAAATATTCTTGTGCAAAATTAAGAATCCTTCATTATGAAGGATTAAGAATCTTTTTCTAACATTTTTGGCTTGTTTCAAAAGATCAACAATGGACTAAAGAGTCTTAGTGAAAAGTATGAAGAACCCAACCTTATCAAGAAGATCCTAAGATCTCCACTAATGAATTAGATGCCTAAGGTGATAGTTATCCAAGAAGCAAAGGACTTGGATAAGATGACTATGTAAGAACTCACGGGATCTCTCATGATCCATGAGGGGCTAATGAAGTAGAAGGTTCCAAAAGAACCTAAAGGCAAGAGAGCAATTGCCTTGAGAGCTGATTCAGAAAATGAAGACTCCCAAGAAGAAGTATCCTCGAGTGGATAGGATGATTAGGATATGGCAATGCTCACAAGAAGATTCAAAATGTTTTTGAGGAAGAAAAAGAGTTGGAGGAAGTTCCAACAACATCAAGAACAAGGATAGGAAATGACAAACTCCTATCTGTTAAAACTGTGGAAAGATGAGGCCCTACAATATGAATGCCCGATCTTATCAAATGGTAAGGAGAACAAAACAAGAAGTACAATTCATTTTTTGACAAGAAGAATAACAGAAACACTAGTGGCAACTACAACAATCGATGCAGTAGAAGATTCAAAAAGCAAAAAAAGGTTATGGCATCATGGGAGATGCTAGAAAATATGATGAATGAAAGCTCGAGTGAATTTGTGGAAGGACATGATGCTCAAATCAACACTCCCACTCCAAAAGAAAAAGACCAAGAAGATGTTTACAAAGGCATCAGTTTCATGGCTATCCATGAAGATGAGGTAATCTCTCAACCTAATTCTCTTGACCTTGATGAATTTCTAGATGAATTATATAAAGACTTCAAGGCATTAAAAATTAAATATAAAGAGACAAGGAAGGAGTTAGAATTAATGACAAATGAATGCTCCAAACTTAAAGAGGAAAACTCCAAGCTTAAGCTTAATTGAAACTCCATTAGAGATCTTGAGCAAGTCAAGGCTAAAAATAATGCATTAAAGCAGACCTTAACAACCACCTTGTTGAAGTTAAAACCAGTTAAGAAATGTGGAAGATAGCAAAAGTAAAAGAACTAGAATGTTGGAAGAAAAAATGGACCTGAACAAAATAAAAGTTTGGTACCAAAATAGTTGCAACAATTGTAAATGCAACATATACACCAAATGAAAGATTAGTGGCCCTTAAAATGCAATGGGTACCAAAAGTTTCTACCACTAACACACCTAAACCATTCCTAAATGGGTACCAAAACACAAAGCCTAACTTTATTTTTGGAAATGTGCTTGAGAGCCACATAGAGCGGTATGTGGTATATAGATAGTCATCGCTCAAGCACATGACAGGGGAATGGGAGTTGTTCATAGAGCCAAAAGGTAAAAGTGGAGGAATAGTCACCTTTAGGGACAATGCTAAAGGTATAGTTTGGATTGGTAAAGTTAGCCAACCACATTCTACTACTACTACTTCGAGTGTCTTGTTAGTAGAAGGATTAAAGCATAACTTGTTGAGTGTAAGTCAATTTTGTGACAATGGCTACAAGGTTATATTTGAATCTTAGTGTTGTACAATTTTAAACAAAAATAACTCTATTGTAGCAATGGAAAAAAGCATGGAAATGTTTATTTAGTTTATTTGTGTGAAATCCAAGACAATTACCTTGTTGTGAATAATAATGAATTCTTGTTGTGGCATAGAAGATTAGGTCATGCCAACAAACAAATGATAGAAAAGATGTACAAGAAGGATCTAGTCGTTGGCTTCCCAAAATTGATATTTCACAAAAATGAGTTATGTGATGCTTGCTTAAAGAGAAAGCAAGTGAAAGAATCGTTTAAACCACAAAAGACGTTTTCACAACCAAACCACTTTAACTACTATATATGGATCTTGTTGGACTAATAAGAACTAGGAGCCTAAGAGGGAACCATTATGCCTATGTAGTTCTTGATGGTTACTCAAGGTTTACATGGGTAATGTTTCTTACTTCAAAAGATGAGGCTTTTCTTTCATTGAGATATCTACCAAACATATATAGAATGAATAAAACTCTTATATAATTACAATTAGAAGTGATCATGGTGGAAAATTTGAAAACTATACATTTACCAATTTCAATGAAAGTAATGGAATACTTCACACATTCTCTACACAAAGAACACCTCAACAAAGTGGAGCAACAAAAAGAAAGAATAGGTCCTTTCAAGAAATTGTAAGAACCATGTTGAGCGAATATGATCTATGATAATATTTTTGGACTAAGGTAATGAATATTGCCTGTTGTATAATAAATAATTTTTTTGCTAGGCTAATACTCAATAAAACTCCATTTGAACTGTATTATGGAAGGAAACAAAACATTTCTCATTTTTGTACATTTGGATGTAAATGTTATATTCTCCATTAGATTTGATAGTAAATCTGATGAAGGAATGTTCTTTTGCTATTCTATTATTTGCAAGCCATTTAGAGTCTACAATAGAAAAATGAATACTGTAGAAGAATCTATCCATGTTAAATTTGATGAAAGTAGTTATCCCATAAAAAGGATTAGTGATTTTGATAATGAAATAGGTGATCTAGCCAAGTTTGTGGAGAAAATGATGTTGGTCTTATTCAGGTGGTAGCTCAAGAGGGGGGTTGAATTAAACTTTTGAAATTTCTGGCCAAATAAAAATATAGTGACGAAAAAGAACAAAAATAGATCACACAACACAATGACATAGACATAGGTATTTTTATCGTGGTTCGGCCAACCTAGTACCTACTCCACTCACTGAGTAAGTCTCTCTATTACACTCAAGTTCCACTTAACACCCAATCCGCTTACTCTGATCAAAGGTACACCCATTGGTTTCCAAAAGCTCACCAATAAACTTTTACAATTTCCCAATAGTCTTCCTACTTGCTATATTCAAAACTATAATTAGTAAGCCCCTTGCTCACAATAACAAATAATAGAAAGAAAACTTGTACAAGTATGTCCCTCTTACTTAGGCTAAGTGTACAAATATTAAATGCAGTAGTAATAAATATAATACAGTTAAGCATAAGTATTTTAGACTCCAGAGTAGTTGCAAAAGAATAATCTTTGAATGTTGTTCTTAATGTCATGCAGTGAAGTTGAATGTGTTGGAAGAAAAACTTTAAGTTTCTTAGTAATGCTTTTTTTAGTTTGTTTGAACACTTTTTCTAACCTCTGGAACATCCTTTTTAACTCCTTTTATATAAAAGTTTAAACTATGTCCATTATGGAAGATGATGTTCATTAAATGCAATAGAACATTCAAATTTTTTACCATTGAGTATGTTCCCGCTGCTTCAGACCATATGAAGTAAAGACTTTAGCAAATCTAGAATGATAGAGAACTCTATAAGTGGCACTTCTTCGAAAACTCCAAAGTTGTCCTTGTTTTGGAGTTGTCATTGATTTAAACCATCTGAAGCATATCTTTAGACCATCTAAATTGATGGAAGATGTTGCATTGCAAATGACTCTAACTAGCACCTTTGGAATATTGCTTTAGCAAATCTGAAGTAAAACTTCAGACCATCTGACGTGATGTGAATTACTTTGTCATATGCCTTTAAACTTCATCACTTTTGATATTAGCTTAGGAATGTTTGAAGTGATGCTTTAGCACATCTAAAGTTGTCCATTATGACATTTGAAGTTTGAGACTTAGCCAACTTCAAACACTTCTAATTTGTTTCATCAGTGATGCGTTGTAAACATGTTTCAGCCCATTTGAAGTGAATCTTTAGAATGTCTAAAGTGGCATTAAACATTTAGCATCATGGCTTCATGCTTCAACACATTTGACTTGCATTGCATGCATACTTTAGCACATTTGAAATGGAATTTTGGCATGTTTAAACTAGAACTTCGGCATGTCTAAAGTGTCCTTAACACTTCAACGCCATGGCTTTATACTTCAACACATCTGAAGTGCATTGATAATTCTTCTGAAGCATCTCTAAAGCTATTTTCACATCTGAACTTTGGCATCTGATTTTATCCATTTAGTAGTGTACTTTAGCACATTTGAAGAACCTCTAAAAATACTTTGAAGTTCTTGTTTGATGTCAGAAATATCCTTCAACTGTAGTTTGGCCTTTATAGCTTAGATCTCGCATCTGAAACACTTCTAGAGTTGTTTCAGACTTTTGTTTTTGCCTATAGCCTTCATTCTTTAGACTTTCTAAACTTCTTCATATTCTGAATTTGTTCCTCATGAATTTAGACATGTCCCAGTACATTTGAAATATTCTTCTAAGTTCAGGGTCATTCTTTCTTGAGCATTTATATGATTTTCTTCTTTATTGACTAACTGGTGGATCTTGTCTCTGATCTAAACTTGTATACATTGTATACATCTGATGTTACTTCCCTTAATTTGATTTATACATTAATCACTACACACTTGGGAATGTAACTGACAGTAGCTTAATACTTTACTCACATGTTTTTTATCATCATCAAAACTCAACTAGTTAATAATATTTATCATCAACATCAAGTCAATCAAAGGGGTTAGGATCAACAAATGAGGATGCAAGAACTAGACAAAACCTTTCCACAACCAAAAAAAAAGAGATGGATGATGTAGAAGCTAAAATTGAAAACTAATAATAACCATCCACAAGTGAGGTAAATAATGAAGGTAGCAATTCTCTATCCAAAGACTAGAGGTTCATGCATGCACATTTAGAAAACTAGATAATTAGTGATGTTTATGATAGAGTTAGAACTAGATCTTCCTATCACCAAGTATGTGGTAATTTTACTTTTATTTTTCAATTAGATCCAACATGCTTAGATCACGCCTTAGAAGATGAAAACTGGATAATAGCTATGGAAGAAGAGTTGGAGCAATTCAAAAACAATGATGTGTGGAAACTTATTCATAGACCATTCCATCAATCTGTAACTGGTACTAAGTGGATCTTTAAGAACAAAGTAAATCAATTAAGAATAAAAGTGAGAAATAAGGAATGATTAGTGGTAAAGGATTATTACTAAGAAAAAGGAATAGATTTTGAAGAGTCATATGCCCTTGTTGCTAGGATAGAAGTCGTTAGAACATTGTTGGCCTTTGCATCCTATATGATTTTTAAGCAATATCAAATGGATGTCAAAAGTGCATTCTTAAATGAATTTATAAATGAAGAGATGTACAAAAATCTCCTAGATTTGAAGACCCTCATAGTTCTAACAATTTCTTCAAAATCAAGAAAGCCCTCTACTATCTTAAACAATCTCCTAAAGTATGGTATGACATGAAGGATATTTTGATTGTTCAAATTTATGTTGATGACATTATATTTGGAGATACTAATGAAAATTATGTTAAGAATTCTCTAAGGTCATGTAGGGTGAATTCAAAATGGCCTTGATGGGGGAAATTAACTTCTTTTTGAGCTTGCAAATCAAGCAAATGAAAGAAGGGGTCTTCATCCACCAAGCCAAATACACCAAGGAGCTTTTGAAGAAATTTGAGATGGAAGATGGGAAGCCATTGCCAACTCCAATGAGCAAAATGAGCAAGAATGAGAAAGGTAAACCCATCTATCAGAAGCTCTATAAAAGCATGATAGGTTTTTTTATTGCATATAACTATTAGTAGACCTAATATCATGTTTGTGTTGAACCAAATGTTCTTACTTGGATTGATTTTTGATGATGAATACATATAGCCAACCAAGTTTTGATGACGAGCATTAGCAAACGAGTGAAAGTTTAAGCTACTAGTCAAAATTTCCCAAGTGTGTAGTAATATATAATGTATCAAGGAAATAACATAAGTGGAGAGCATATACAAGATTATATCAGGGATAAGATCCACTAACTTATAAGGAAGAAAATGTAAATGCTCAAATGAGAAGGAATGACACTAAAACTATTAATAATAGTGTGTGAAACAACTTCCTAATAAGTCTCAAAGCACTGCCAAAGTAAGTCAGATAGAAACAAGGCTTCAAAATGGTGAAAACAATCTAAGTTTTAGACTCTAGCAAAGAGTCAGACACTAAAGAAGCAAGTTCAAACACCACGTGACCAATCCCGGACATAGAATCAAATTTAGAAATTGCTAAATAAGAAGCCAAGACACGAAAAATTCAAAGCCAAATTTAGACATTGCAAAATCCAAACTCAAACTTTGTTGAAGACTAAAGAAAGAAACCAAGTGCATTAGAAGTCTAAGTCCAAAAATCCCAAGTGCTAAATCCCAGACATTGTCATTGTTAAAGGCACCAAGTCTAAATCTTAACTTCGGACATAGCCAAAATTAAGTCATGTAACCAAGCACAATTCGTGCTAGTCCAAGTCTGAAATATTAACTTCGAACATGGTGATTTAATTTTAGACTTGACGATTCATTTTCGGACATAGCTCAGAGAAGTCTGTTGCAACATGAATGACTTAAGCAAGTCCAAAATCTTAATTCCAAACATAAAGACTAAATCAGACATGGTCAAATAGACTTTAGATGTGAGAACCCATAAAAATGCTTCAACGATCCAAAAATCTTGTCGATTCATGCACATTTAATGAGCATCATCTTATCCAATCAGTAAATTTTGAATCCAGTTATAAAAGGAGTAAAGGGAGGTCATTCTAAGAAGTTAGATAGTTTGGGAAAAGTAAGAGAAGCAAATGAGAGCATTTATTATTCATACATTAAAGTTTTCTTCCAAACTCCACTGTGCCAAAATGCTATCTGTATTCAAAGAATATTCTCTACAATAGCTTAAGGGAGTCTGTTACTCTATATTTATTGTAATACATTTATTTCTAGTATATTTAATTGTATACAAACTCAACCTATATAAATGGCATTTCTTATTATATATCTTTCATTGATTGAGATAGCAAGCAAAGGGCTTCTTAATCATGTAAAAGTTTGTTGGTAAGCTTTAAAAACCAATGTGTAAAATTTTGTTGGTGAGCTTTGAAACCAACATGTAAAAGTTTCTTAGTAAGCTTTGAAAACTAATGAGTGTAAGTTGTTGGTGAACTTATAAAACCAAGAGGTGTTCAGTGGAACCTAAGCATAGCAAGGCTTACTCAAAGAAGAGGAGTAGGTATCGTGTTGTGGTCTAAAACTCTATAAAATTACCTGTGCATTGTGCTGCATGATTCATTTCTTAGATACTTTAGCACCTTGATTTTATATTGGCCAAAATTTTTAGTAGCTCAATTCAACCCCCTCCCTTTTGAGCCACCTTAGAGCAGGACTAATAGTTTGGTGTTTACATGTGTGATCGATTCCAATCAAACCCAAAGGAATCACATCTCATTGCTATACAAAGGATCTTCAGATACCTCTTAAATACACCAAAATGTGGTTTGTGGTGTCCAAAAGGATTTAATTTTGAGTTAGTAGGTACTTAGATGCAGATTTTACTAGATATTAAATTGATAGGAAGAATATCTCAGGAACATGTCAATTCCTTACATACATGATAATATCATGTTCTCAAGGCAGCAGCCGTCAATATTATTAACAATTTCTAAGGTTGAATATTTAGGTGGAGGAAATTATTATTCATAAATTTTGTGATGTAACGATGATTGGGAGATTATGGAATTAAATTTATGGATACTCCCGTTAGATATGATAATACTAGTGTTATTAACTTGATTAAGAATCTAGTATTACATTCAAGAACTAAACATATAGAGGTTAAACATCATTTCATTAGGGATCATTGCAAAACCATAATATATGCTTAGAATATGTCCCAACTAAAGATCAACTATAGATATTCTAACCAAGCCACTCCTTGAAGAAAGATTTTGTAAAATTAGAAGGGAGTTAGGAATTTTAGATCCATGTTCATGAATTGCATATCATATGAAGTATAAATATTGATAAGTCTAACCCCTTCACTAAGCTTGATTTTGAGAACGAATGAGATTAAATTGTTGGTCCCTTATGCAATGGTAGCTCAAGAGGAAGGGGGTGAATTGAGTTTTTAAAACTTTTGGCTAAATCAAATGATTATGGTGCTAAATGAATAAGTAAAATAAAGTGCACAATACACAGCATAAGATTTTTATAGTGGTTTGGCCCTTCTTGGGTTCTGACTCCACTTCTGTGAGTTAGTCTTCTCTACTAAACTCAGGTTCCACTAATACCTTGATCAACCTAATCAAATACATGTTGGTTTTACAACAAGCTCACCTACCAACTTACTGGTTTTCCAAGCTAACTAGAAACTTTCACAACTTGTTGGTTTTCAAAGCTCAACAACAAACTTACACCCTTTTAGCAAGTTCCCTACTTGTTTATCTCAATACATAAATACCAAGCATTCTGCTTGTGTTGCCAAACATTAAAGTAAAGTTTATAGATTAATGCCTCTTACTTAGGTAGACTTGTACATAAATTCAAAATTCCAAGTAAATGAATAAGCAGTAAGAGTGAAAGATTCAAACACATTGATTGAGAAGAGATTTGAACTTTGAGAGCTCTGACTGAGTTGTATCAGTTGGGGTTGAACTTTTCAAGGAAGATCTTGAATGCTCTTCATGTAATAAATAATTTTCAAATGATATTCAATCAATTGTTTGATTTTTGCTCTTGAATCTCTCTTTTATAGGTTTAGAGGGATTTTTCCATTGCTAACTTTGGCAAGCATTCAAAAAAATTTATCTTTACCTTATCTTTTGTCTGAAATCTAACTTTGCTGCAATCTGGTATCAGTCTACTACTTCTATCTACTACTTCTGTCACTGACTTTTCCAAACATTCACTTTCATATTAAGTTTTCCAAAGAGACGAGTGAACATATAGTGTTTAGACTGATTTTGGATAATCTTAATTCTTTCCTTCAGATTCTCCAAAGTGATTAAAATCCTTTTTAGTTGCGACAGGTCTTTGTAGAGAGAAATTCAGATTTTCTAAATTTTTAATTCAAAAAAGTGATCCGAAGTTTTGAAAAACATCTCTAAAGCGTGACTCAAAGTTTTTTGAAGCGACTCAAAGTTCTCTGAAGAGTGCCTCAAAGTTCTCTTAAGCATGCCTCAAATTTCTCTGAAATGACTCAAAGTTCCCTGAAGCGTATCTGTTTACTTCGAAGCTTGTCTTGTTATTTCCGAAGCGTACTGTGACATCTCCAAAGCATACTTGACACTTCCAAAGCTTTTCTTGATTATCTTTTGAAACACACTGTAAAATCTCCAAAGCTTTGAAAAATAACTCTGAAGTGCGTTGTGACTGCTCTGAAGCTTTTTCAATCTTTTCTGAAGATTTGTCAATCTTTTCCAAAGCTTTCTAATTTTCTACGAAACACACTTGTAACTTCTCTAAAGTGTTTAACTTTACTCTGAAGTTCGTTGTGAAGATTCTGATACTTTTTCAATGTTCTCCGAAGTATGTTGTAACATCTTTGAAACATTTTGTGAAGATTCTGACACTTTTTCAATGTTCTTCGAAGCATCCACAAACATCTCCAAAGCATTCCCAAACATATCCAAAGTTCATTATAACTACTCTAAAGTATTTCAAACTACTCCAAAGCATGTTTGAAAAGACTCTAAAGTTACTCCTGTTTTCACTGAACCGTGTCTTCAATATTTCACAATTTCTATTTTATTAATTTCGGTATATATGTAATTCATATCCCTATTTTTAATGAGCATTTTTTTTATTTCTTCCTTTTATCATTAATATTTTTGCAACATTCTTGAAAACAGATTGTTAGTACCTTAATATTTCACTTATATTTTTGCTCATCATCAAAACAAACATGAAGAATGTTCGTCTTCAAAATCAAGCTAATAATATGCTCAACATTCTCCCCCATTTTTTATGATGACAAAATAGTAAGTGATATACCCTTCAAAGTTTGTCTAATAGTTAAACTTGGAGCAACTTATTTTGTAGAATAAAAAAAATTTTATTTACTAAATTAGTGTAGCTCCCCCTGAATTGATGCCCATAATTTAGTTATATTTCATAAAGTATAGATTTTGCATTTACCTATCACATTTCATACATTCACATTACATTCACTAGATATTATATTTTCATTCACATTTTCTCCATATTATATTACTCACAATTCTCCCCCTTTTGTCATAATAAAAAATGTGGAAACAAGTAGCAGTATGTGATTGGAAAAAAATGCATATAAATATTGAGCTTTGCATTGATAAAAAAAATTACATTAGAGAGAAAAAATATAAAAGACAACAGATTCATTTAGGTTTTCTCTTCAATGTGTTGAGAAAGACATCTTGAAGAGGTGGAAGAGATGGCTTAGGTTCAGAAGAAGATGGTTTGGGAGAGGTCTTAGATGTTTTAGCCCTTTTTGGTGGTGGAGGAGGGATAAAAAATAGATCCTTTGGAAGAGCTACAGGTGGCCCTTGTGTATAAGTTGTGGTTCCATAGCTTGATACAAAAATGAAGTCGATTCTAACCCTGTAGGTTGGATCCAACAATTCTAAAAAGGTTACTGGAAGCCCTTTTGAGAGAGTGTTTGTATAATCATTCATTCTTGCAGTGTACTCTTGATAGTGCATTGTGATTCTTTCTAGAGGAGCCTTCTTGTGTTCTTTGGGAGGTGGAATTTGAGGCTTCCTCTTTGGTTTGGAGGTGGATGGCTGAGATGAAGGTTTTGTTCTTGGTTTTGGAGTTGGTTTTGGCTATGGGATAGTCTTGGGTTTGGGAACTGCAAGTGATTTTCTAGTTTCTATTTTGGGAGAAAATTTTTGAAATGCCACTAGTGCAGGCTGAATTATTTTTAGACTGTGTTGAAGAGAATGATCTTTCTTTTGAGGATAAGTAAGAGGCAAATTGTCAGCAATTGCCTCAAGATTGGCATTATTGTAGAATGAATTTTCTTTCAGAGTCATAATGAAGAGTTGATTAGGACCAGTGGGAGATGGAAACACTTTTTTGACAAGTTTGGAAGTTGGAAGCATTTGAAGGAGTGACTCAGAATACTCCTGCAAAATTGACTACTTATCTAGAATAGTAATGGTGTGGTTTTCTAGAGTCAAAGGAGGATTTGGAAGAAGGAGAATTCTATGAAGAAAGTTAGGATCCTCAAGTTCTGGAAATGGTAATTCTTATATGGAAATGACAATGTTTTGAGAAGTAAACATTTGACAACTTCAAGATTGAGTTCTGATCTGGCTTTGAACTCTAAAAAATTCATCATGATTAGATTAGATAGATGAATAATAACATCAGGATTATCATCAATAGGTTTGCTTTGAAATGGCTTTTAAGGTAGAGAGAGAGAATACATGCAGTCTGGAGGAGGTCTGAAGCTTGGTGGATGGTTAAAAGGATTGTCCCACTTGGGTGGAATGTCCTCAATTCTTTCAGGTAGTATATCTCTTAATCTAATAAATGTCATCCAAAAAATATTGGTATTACAGAGTCAGAATGGAATCCAAATATAATACTCATTTGAGGGAGTGTGAGCATTATTTTCTGAGGTTGGAACTGATGGAAGTGGTGATGGTGGAGAAGTTTGTGCTTGTGAAAGGGGAATGTAAGGGATGACAGAAGTTATGTCAAAAGGTTGACTCATGGGCTGAGCAACCTCTTGAATAATAGAGAGTGATGATAGATGAGGAGGTGAAGGTGAAGACATTACTATTGTTGGTGAGCTAGGTCTTGATGGTGAGAAATGGTGTGGAGGTGATGGAAAGTGAGTTGGAGGAGGAGTGAAATGAGTTTGAGGTGAAGTGAAGTAGAAATGGTGGGTTTGACCTGAAATGATTCTGCTAGGGCTTAAAGAAAATCAAGTCTCTGATCAATCCTATCAAGCCTCTGATTAATCATATCAGCTCTAAGAATTATGGAAGACATGGCAGTTGAAAGAACACAATTTGTTTCATTCATTTGAAAACCTAAGGTTTGCATTAAGTGTTCTTTCATGGTTATTCTGTCCTCTAGATCCTTTGACATTGGCTGGGATGTGGGAATGGATGAGGTTGGTCTGATAGGTGAGGGTGTGTGTGAAGGTGGGTGTGTTGTCGCTGTTTCTTCATATATATTCTCTCTCAAAATTTCTTTTACTATTTCTTCAACATTAATCCTTTGTTTATTAGCATCTTATATTCTCACAGATTCTGTTTGTTCTTTTTTGCTGGAGAATTCTTCTCTTTCTACTGGTGAACTGATAAAATCTTATCTTTCAGTTCTTTCTTCTTCATCATGAGAGGGGGTTTCCTATCTTAGCTCAATGGCCTATTCTGTAGCATCTCTCCTTTCTGGACTTTCTTTAGGTCTGAATTTTTTTATTTGAGTTACTCTTCTTGGTCTTTCAGAAATTCAACCTTGTTCCGTTTATGTAAATCCCATTCTTATCATTGCTTTTTCATCCAGTTTGTCTGTATTCTAAGAAGCTCTTCATCCTCATTAGAGAGATCTGCTCCTACTTCCTTGATTAGCTTGGTCAAGGCCATTCCATAAGGTTGAGGAAACCTTGTGGTGCCTTTGATTAAGTGAATATGCTCTATCATCTGTTTGGCTAAGTCTAACTTTTTTCTATTCTTCAATGCCCACATGATTCTGGCATCTTTTTTAGGGATATCTGTTGCTACTCCTCTTCTTAGATATACATTGTTCATGACTATAAGAAAAGCTAGCCTTTGATTTGCATTCAAATGACTAACATGCAAAGAGTTTTCCTTCTCATTTATCTCAATTTCTGCCAAGTTAGAGAATATTTTCGCTCTTGAAGGCCCTTCAATTTCCTCTACTTCATTAGGGAAATTGAAGCAATTCCTTATACTCTCTATGGATAGTTCAATTTCTATTTCTCCTATCCATGATTTGTCTATTCTTGTGTTGAGGTTACAGATTAGTGCCCTTACTAATCTTGGATGCATGCTATCTTTGTAACTCACATAACTATTCTAGCCTTGGTGGTTTAACCATTCAAATACTTCAAAATTCATGCTAAAGACTCCGAAATTAAATATGTTGCCTTTGATTCTCCTCCTATCCTCATATCTCTCAGTGAATCTAGAATAGTCAGATAAACTATTTAGAAATATGTAGCACCCCACCGGCCCACACCACCCCTGGCCGATGGTTGCTACATATTGATCCATAAATGTGCTGGCCGATGTA
>JAYJMB010039344.1:0-79166 GCA_036873735.1 Pouteria campechiana | reverse complement strand
GGGCTATATTGTGGGGGCTTGGATGTGAAGGTGTGACCCGTTTTGGCGGGGCACGTGACGGGCCTGCGGGACAAAACTGTGCGGGTGTGTGCCCAAAGAGGACAATATCACACTGGAGCCCCGGGTTGTTACAAGTACGCCCATTGTGTAGCTTGAGTTGATATGTTCCAACTTCTATAACCTCTTCTTATGCTCAGCTCCCCACCATGACATAATCTCTGCACATTAGGACTTGATGGTAATCTATAAATCTATCACTATCATATGCTAGTATTTGGTTGCTCCTATGTCTACAATCCAATGAAGGAGAAAAGGTGCCACAAACACATGTGAACATACTAAAATTTTTGTAGGATCAAGGTCAAGACACACCTTTTTTTACTTGGAATCTTTCATAGCAAAATGACCTTTCTATCCACAATTATAACATTTGAGCTTGGTTTTATCTTCTACTCCAACACTCTTTCCTTTATGATGCTTGTTGATTTTTTATTTTGAATAATTTACTTCTTTGTCATTCCTTGTCAAGCTCCTTGATATTAACCTTTTCATTGGGGTGTATTTTCCCTATGCTATATAGTTTAAGCGACAAGAGCAGTACCATGGTTTGCTTCTATACACTCCACTTCAAGTTCTAGGTGATGAGATTTATCTAAAAGTTTTTAATTCACTCAAGTTTCACATGACTTCATGAAGTTTCGGGTAGGGATCTAATGATTGTTGGTCCCATCCTAAGGTAGGAGGATGAATTGAGCTTTTTAAAATCTTGGCCAATATAAAATCCAAGTCTTGTAATAACTAGAAATGAATCACGCAGCACAGAGTACATAAGTAATTTATAGCGGTTCGACCCATGACACAGTACCTACTCCTCTCTCTAAGTTAACCACACTCACTGTACTCAGGTTCCATTAATCACCAGTTGATTTTCCTGAGCTTACCAATAAACTCTTATAAAGGTTAGTTTTCTATCATAACCCGCCTAGGGAGCTATGCATTTTACCATTTCCCTTTAATTTCCCCATTTTCAAGGGTAATATTCTACCAAAAATTTGGTAGTCTACCTTGAATTATATAGATATAAACCTATGCATTCTTTAAACATATAAATTATAATTTTAATAAGTAAAAAAAATCATTAACCTAACCCATAAAACAAGTCCATCCATACCCACAGGTGCACTGGACCAGCCGCATCATGATGGCAATAAATCTATTGGAATCATACAATCCGTCCACTGATGGACTTGTTTTTTAGGTTAGGTTAATGATTTTTTTTACTTATTGAAATTATAATTTATATGTCTAAAGAATGCACAAGTTTAAATTTATATAATTCAAGGTAGACTCTACCAAATTTTTGGCAAAATATTCCCCTTGAAAATGGAGAAATTAAAGGGAAATGGTAAAATGCATAGGCCCCCTAGGCAGGGTGTAATATTTTCAAAGCTTACCAACAAACTTATACATGATTTTATTTTCAAAGCTCACCAACAAAATTTTACCAATTGGTTTCCAAAGCTGACCAACAAACTTATACACGGTCAACAAGCTCCTTGCTTGCTATCCCAATAAATAAAAAAGTACAATAAGAAATACCTCTTACATAGGCTGAGTTTGTACATAATTAAATGCAATAGAAATAAATGTATACCAATAAGTGTAAGGAATTTCAAACTCCCTTGAGCTGCTGTAGAGAATAGGCTTTGAATGTAGAAAAATTTTTAGCATATGGAGTTGGAAGAAAACTTAATGTCTGAGAGTAAATGCTCTTATTTTTGCTTCTCTTTCTTTTCTCAAAAATATCTAAATCTTGTAGCTTTTTGGAACGGCTTTCTTTATTCCTTTTATAGTTGAATTTGAATTCTACCTATTAGAGGAGATGTCGTTCATTTAATGTGAGAAAATCAATAGGATTTTTTGTTTGTTGGAGCTTTCTTGCAGGTTTTCATGTTTGAGATCTGTTAAGCCATGTTTGAATTCAATTTTCATATCTAGAGTTAAGTTTCAGCACTTATTTAACTTGTTTAGCTTGAAACTGACTGCTTTACCCATGTCTAAAATGAACTATCATGTCTAGGTTTGAATAGTCATGTCTGGAATTAAAATTTTGGACTTAGACTGGTGCTTGGCTTACAACTGACTTCTTTCTTCTATGTCTAGAAATAATTCACCTTGTCTAGATTTGAGTGGCCATGTCTAAAATTTTAGATTTGGATGAACTGTTCAGTTTGCAACACCATATTCGGCCATGTCTTAAATGAATTGCTATGTCTAGAAAAGATCTCCATGTCTATAATTAAGATTTCAGACTTGGAGTGGTGTTAGTTGCATTTTGTCGCACAGCTTGATCCTAGTTATGTCCGAAATTGAGTTTTGCCATGTCTTGGCTTCTTATTTAGCAATGTCTAAGTCTTGTTCTATGTTTGGAATTATGTGATATCTAAACTTGGCTTTTCAGTGTCTGTTTCTTTACTTGAGTGTAAAACTTAGATTTTTCTTCATCTTGAGATCTTGATTCTTGTCTTACTTTGAGCACAAGTCTAAATAACTTTGGCAGTATTTTTAATGCATGTTTAGGAGTTGTTTCATACACTACTTCTTCAAAATTTCAGTGTCATTCTTTCCTATTTGTGCATTTATGTTTTCTTCTTCATATACTTGTGGATCTTGTCTCTGATGTAGTCTTGTATTTGTTGTCCACTTATACTATTTCCATAATATATTATTTGTTACTACACACTTGGGAAATAATGATCAATATCTTAAACTTTCACTTATGTGTTTTTGCTCATCATCGAAACTTATTTGGTTGAATATGTTCATCAACAAAATCAAGCCCAGTAAAGCGGTTTAGTTCAACAATGATCGCTAGAACCTGTTGCCCATCTATGAGATCATTACCAATTGCTTTCATTTCCCTGATCATGGTCAACATTACCCTAAGATGCTCAATCATTAAATGTTTAGGATCAATCACATATTGATTCAACCTAAATGTTAGGGCATGCAATCTAGTTGTTGTTATCATGCCATATTTTTTTTTCAATTGATTCTATATCTCTTTAGTAATTGGCAAATTCTCAAAACCTCTAATCAAATCATCGTGCATGCAACTTAATAAGGTAAAGCGGGCATTGTGATCTTTTTTATAACATGCCTCATAGGCTTGTTGGTCATGTCGATGTTAGATTTTTGTACTTTCTTCAAATTGGGCCATAGTATTTGTTGAATGGTCAAGCAACTTATGCTCATTGAGAATGTACTGAACCTGTTGGTCCCTTATGTTAGTTTAGGTGTATAGTTTCGATGACAACAAAACTTGGATAACGACTTGAATTAAACTAGTGATATGTTCCTAAGATTTTATAATTCAGAAGGAGCTTTAGGGTGCAAGGAAGTTTCAGAAGAGATGTTCAGATGGTAGAAGAAGTTTCAGATGAAGCTTCAGAAGTTCAGAGATAGCTTCAAAACAAGTGTCCAAACCTTCAAAGTGAACTTGCAGAAGATGTGGAGATTCCAAGAAGTTGCATGATACATTTCAAAAGTTTTAGAAGAGGCATTCTAAGGTTTAGAGGAATGCTCTGAAGGAGGAAGAAGTTTCAAAAGAAGAATCAGAGTTCATTACAAAGCTTCAAATTTCAGAAGTTATCTGACAAATCTCAAAAGTTGTCAAGATTTCAAGTTTAGAAGAAGCAATGAAAACTTTAGAAGGAACCAACAAAATTTGTGTGGAGATTTTGGCAGTTGAAAGATACATTTCAAAGGATGATCAAGAAGAAGAAAGAATTCAGACTCCAAAGGATTTTCAAAGCTTCAAATTTCAGAGGTTACTTGATAAATTTCAAAAATTGGCTAGATTTCAAGGATCGAATGATCTTTAGAGGCCCTACAATGAAAGAAACAATGCTTGAAAAAGATAAAGCTCTCCAGAACATGTTTGGAGGTGTTTTAGATGATAAACAAAGGAGAAAATGTAGTTTTCGCGAATATCAACACTAGAAGGATCTTCAAAACATCTGAAACCAACTTTAGATGATCTGAAATACAATGCTGGAGAAAAGTTAAGTCTTTTCAGAACATGTTCAGAAGGAGTAGGGAGCTTCAGAATATAAATAGAAGAGAAAATGGAGCATTCATGAATGTCAATGCTAGAAGGAGCTTTAAAGCATCTAAAACCAACTTCAGATGATATGAAGAGTAATGTTGAAATGAAGCTCAAACCATGTCAAATTTCAAAGGGTTTGAAATAGAGCTTCAGAGGCTTCGAAACTCAATGCGGCATGATAACTTGCCGAGACAACCTTCAGATATTTTGAAGCATAACTTTAGACATTCAAATAGAGGCTCTAAAACACTTGCTACCCATTTTTGAATGCCTAAGAGACATGAAATTTAGAGGGTCTAGAACAACCTTTCAAAAGCATGAAGAACTTGTTGCATTCTAGAGCTACATCATTTAGAAGATTGAAAGATGATTCCAGTGGTTAGTTTAGAATGCAAAGGCTTCAAAAGTAACAAAGGAAGCTTTCAAAGTTTCACATATTGTGCCTCAAATTTCAGAGAAGTTACAACTTTCAAGAAGTCCAAAATTATATTACAAAGTGGATGAACTTTTTGCAACTCAAAGTTACAATTTTAGAAGTTTATAATGATGTTTCAGAGGCATCAAACAATAGCTTAAAGGAAGAAACTTCTGTCTACAAGAAGCATTTTGAAGTCATAAAAAATTCAGCGTTCATATGTTCTACAGACGTTTTGAAGGAGCGCAGCCGATACCGTAATCGCCTGCGGTACCACCTGCCAATAGAAAGAGACATGGCTTTGGAGGAAAATCTAGGATCCAACCACAACCAGTTCACCATATCGACTGCCATATTGCCTAAGGCACAACTGAATACTGTAGCCACCTGCAATGCCGCCTACTAATTCCAACAGTCAAAAATTTGAATGTTTTAAAGCCATGAACTACCATCCAACCACTTCCAATGGTCAAGATTTTGAAAGATCTATTTAAGGAGAAGTGTTGGGATATTTCAATGGTTGTTACAATGATTATTGAAGATCTCATTGAGCCTTAACTTTCTTACTCTCAAGCAACCCAAAAGGCCAAGTGCATAATTGTCTTAATAATCAATCAAATCTCTTAACTTCAAAATCTTCACTCAAGGCCTTCTTCACAACAACCTTCTAGGAAGCATTCAAGCTGCATTCAAAGTGTGATCCATTCTTTTAGAGTTTTCCCCTGCGCTCATAAAGAAGCACTATATAAAGGTGTAACTTTCACTTTCTTATCTTTATTTTTGTGTATTCCTTAAGTTGGTAGAGGAGACCACCAATCTCGAGAAGAAAAAGTCTATTTGTTGAAGTGTTTCTCACAAACAACTTGTTGATTTATAATTCCCCCTAGAGCTGGAATCTAGAAAAGTGCAAAGGCACTAAGGTTTACCCCCCATTGAGCTGGAATTAAGAAGGGCAAGTTGATTGTTTATAGTGTGTCTCATAATCAATTACTAAACTATTTACACCCCCCCTAGAGTTGGAATTAAGAAGATTGCTAGGTGCACTATTTGTATTCTATTATATGAGATAGTGGAACCCAAGGCACAAAGGGTGTGCTCTTGGAAGAGCTATAAATTACGTGAGCTATTTGTCATTGATTTATTTCCTTATATTCTACTATTTTATTATTAATTTCATTATAAATTACATAAAAGTATGAAAAGAGAAAATTTAGTTAAATAGGGGTTGAGCTAGAAAATTTCATAAACCCAATTCTCCCTCCCCTCTTGGGTTAAGTTAAGCCTAAGGGATCTAACACCTTACTAAAGGTAGCTCAAGAGGGGGGTGAATTGAACTTTTAATAACTTTGGCCAAATTAAAGATAATGGTGCTGAAATAAAATAAAGAGAGTCACATGGTACACTTGAACACAGAATTTTATAGTGGTTCGGCCCAAGTTGGGCTCCTACTCCACTTTTCTGAGTTAGTTACTCTTACTACACTCAGGTTCTACTAACACTTTGATCAACATACCGATTAAAATTATATGTTACTTTTTTAAGCTCACCAACCAACTCTTACAAACCTAGCAAATCTTCCCTACTTGTTGTGTTAAACACTATCACGCTACATGCCCCTTGCTTATAGAAAGATAAAATGGTAATAGATTGTACAAAGTAATTGCCTCTTACTTAAGCAGGTTGTACAAAGTTTAAAATAGAACAATAGATGATATAACACTTCAAGATAGGGATTTCAAACTCCTTAAATATTGTTGAAGATGGAACTTTGAATGCATTATAAAAGTTAAGCATTGTTGGAGTTGAAAGCTTAAAAGAAAACTTGAAGCCTTCGTAAATGCTCATTTTTAATTTTTTTACTCAACTACTCTTTCAGTGATTTCAATTCCCTTTTTATACTCTTAGGAGAGCATCTAGCCTTTAATAATTACTTCTAGTAATTTTCCAACCATTTTAGATTGCATTTTTAACACTCAATACAATTTTCCTTGCAAGCAAGCTTCAAATCCTCTGAAGGTCAAGTGCTTTATTGTAACGCGCCTCCTCTTTGGAGCATCACTAGTGGTAAATTCAGAGGAAATTCCAACAGAGTGATGAGTGAATTTTAATTACTTATATTTTGTATTTTCAAGCTTAATTCCATGCAATCTTTAAGTAGTTTAATGTGAATTTCACATGCTTTCATTATTTGTTTAGGTTAATGGAAGAGTGGATACAAGGAGAGAAAGTAAGCAAATATGGAGCAACAAAGTAATGATGGAAGGCAAACAAAGTAGCAAAGGAGCGGAGCTAAAGCGGCAAGGGGTGGAATGACCAGCGTGTTGGCACCGCCGGCGCCAACGGCTGATCAAATCACAGAATGTTAATTTTTTTAATATTATTTTAACATGCGAAAAAGTTACATTTTGGGGGGGTGGGGGCTGTTTTTAATAGTTTTTGGGGATTCCTTGAAAGAGGAGGCTAGTGTTTTTCTTGGAGGAGACTCAAAGGATTTGTGCGGTGAGAAAAGAAGGAGATTCAAAAAGAGCAAAAGGATTCAAAAAGGCTAATTGCAGTATGATGTTCTTCATGAAGAGAGTATGTTTTATTTTCTTCATGAACTAATTCCTTCTTCTAGGGTAAAGATGTAGCCCTTTTTAATGAACCTTGTTATTTGAATTATTGATTATGTAGTGCAAGTCTATGTTTTTATTCATGGATTTTATTTCAATCTTTTGATTTGTGTGATTGCTTGATCACCAATTTCATAAATCTTATTGATTGTCTATGCATGTTTAAGGTGCACACCTAATGCACAACTATGAGCTTCCTCGAATAAGAAAAGTAGAAGGTTAAGGCATACACCTAACGCACAACTATTCTACTTGGTTCATTATTCTTGATCGTAATGGATTTTTACCTCACTTATACTACACACCATAGGTAATTGGAACAAGTGAAAGCGCTTAATTTAAAACCACACACCAAATGGTAATAATCATATCATAGAAAGAAAGAACCTAAGTAAGTATTGAATCCAATATCCAAATAGCAAGGGGAGTCATTAAGTGGTAAAATCTGAACCCTAAACCTTTGCCACTTGAGATTCATCCTATATTATTTTATTGCCCTAGATTTCTGATTATTTCTTTAGTTTATTATTTTTATTAGTTCAAACCAACAATCCATCTTTTCAAAGTTAGTTTTAGTTAGTAACTTAATTTAATTAAATCATTTTTTCCTTCTCTGTGGGATCGACCCTTGCTCATGCACACTGCACTGTTATACAGTCGTACACTTATGAGGTATTATAATTTGAACCATTACAGAGTCTTCCTTGATTTACCACCATTGTCCTATATACAACAGGTTAAATCATAATAATTACATAACAAATATCCTCAAATATGCAAATATAACATGGCTGCCTCCAGGCCCTACCATTTTCTGCACAAGCTATATAACTGCGGCCTCCACAACGCACTTCACCATAGCACCCACAAACCAAGATCAGGGTACACTGTACCCTAGCTATCAAATCATATACACCCATACCATAAAATGATATGTTAAACAACTAAATAATGATACATGTCTAATAGACATCCAAAATTCATTCAATAATATACATCATCATACATCATGAAAAGGAGTTAAGCTTCTAATGGTGTCATGGCCTAGCCCCGTCATGAGACCCAACACCCTGTTGGGCTCTGTCCTCTAGCCTACCAGCTAAAAAAATTTAAATAAAAGTGTGAGTCTGGGCAAAATTTAGTAAGTAGGTAAGTAGAAAAATATGACTGTAAATAATATGATAAACAGCGACAAATAGAGCAGTAAACAATGATGCAAACAGGCAAAATATTTCATGTCATATGCAGGATGTCATAGTCAGTCAGTTGTCAAGTTTATTAAGATTTTAATGTTAACATTTCATTACTTATTTCATACACATACTCATAATGATATTGTATATATAGTTAACCAATCAATACCGACTAAAATATGGATACATTATACTGCCCTTTCAATTTGCCAATCCATATTATACGGCCACCTCATATACCAATTCACTGTTGCACTATCATCCACACACTCTTCAACCATTCACACACTCCTCACTGAGAGGCACACAAATCAGAACACTACTCTTTCACTCTTCAGCATGTCAGGTCCATCCCGGCACTACCCCACACAACCACACTGTTGTATATCGTGGCAACCTACCCTCATCGCCTCACAAGAGTACCAGTTCTTTATAAATATGCCTACTCAACCTACTCAGAAAAATCATAGCAATCATGCCATCCAGGCCAATAGCAATGCCCGGCCTCACCGAATGCCCACACAACCACCCATTGGCCAACCAGGTCACTCCTCGCCACATGGTGGACACAAGTTGGCCTCATAGCCATCATAATATATATATATATATGTTATACTAGGCTCCGGGCCAACCAGGCACCAAAATCAGAATTTATCGACACTCCCGAGGGCATAGAATACACATACACAATTTCTAAAATAAAATTATTATTTTCTAATTTATAAATCTCATATTGATATGAATATTTTTCTATAGATTTCCAATCATATGAAAACTATTTGGTCCAAATATCAAGTCACAATAATGTAAATTGAGCAATTCAAAATTAAACTATTAAAATATAAAGAAAAACTGTTAGACGACATTCTAGATCTCTTTTCCCCCTCAAACATTTTTCCTCAATTAATCTTAATATATTTAAATTTGTGTAAAACTTTTAGCTTAAAATAATTCCAATTGAGAGAAGTAAAAATAAAACAAAATTTTAAAAGGGTCGGACTCTATCAGCATCTCATTTTCAAGGTATTTAATGTTCAGATTTTTTTGGAGGGGCCAAACGGTGTAATTTGCTCATGAAATGTGGTATGATAGTATTAAGTTATATATATTTTAACCCAATATTTTTACTTTTGAAAACTAACATCAATAAATTGGTTTTTAATCAACCTCAAGAGGGGTACTTGGTAAGGCGTTTTATCAGTGCACTGTTCATCCAAATTTCATCAGATTTTTCAATTGTTTGCAATGAAATTTAATTTATACTAATATAATATATTAATTATGGTTGCATAAGGCAGATAATGCATGTTTAAAATCATGTAACTCATATACAAAAAATTTAGATTACAAGTGCCCAAATTGTAATCATTCAAAGAAATCAAATTGAACTTAAAATAACTTTAAAATAATGACCTTATTACCTTAATTAATTGAGAAATTTGCATAGTCCTTACACTCCAATTTACACCCTCTAACAAAGCCTTAATTTTCCCCTAAATCTCAGCCTAATCATTGCAAATTTTGCATTAAATTTCATTCAAAACCACAATGAGTGCATTATCATATTGCATCTTCAATTTGCACTGAATTCACTGGCTGTTTGGGTCATTTAGGGTATGTATTTAGAAGGTCATTAAACTCTGATTATCATATTATAATTAAACTTAAGCACCATGCTGGAAATTACAATTTCTCGCCCCAAAACTCCCATAAACAGCATGTGTATGTGAGCCAATTCAAAAATTCAGCAACCTATTTTTAATGATTGATATTGCTGATTATTGGCTATATTTAATCTATCATTAATCCAACCTTAAATACCCTAATCATAGTCCCTAATTCCCTATTAAAATTTTCAACAAACCCCCTTGAATTAGGGTTTGAAATTCATTGAAAATAAATCAACTTTTGCATGATATTCTTTCATAAACATTATCACCATTTAAATTAGATTAAGCACTTACCTTAATATTTAAATTCCTTTGGTGGGACCCACTGATCAACAATAATTCACCATGTTTGGGTGACTACCACTTCTTAATCAGAAAATACATACTATAGCCCACTAATCAAATGAAATCAACATTTGTTATGGATCACTTGAAGCAAAATTGCCTAAAATGGAAAATTGGGATAATGAGGAAAGAGGGTTTACATTGGATAGTAAGGGCAAGGAGATGAGGATGATGGAAATGGGATGGGCATTGCAAAAACAAACTTTTTATATTGTTTTTTATTTCGGTAGTCTATGCTCCGCCCACTTCCATGCACATTCACTCTCTTGAATTTTCAAAATGCCATTAAATTATCATTCTTTACACATGTGAGTCATATATTTGATATATTATGCCAAAATAAATTTTCCATGCATCATTTCCATAATTTTATCATTTATTTTAAAATAAATTTGATTAAATCAAAATTTTTCAAAAATTATTAGGAACTTGATTTTTTGGCTTTCCACATACAATTTTTAATTTTTCTTCACCTTTTAATTATTAATTGATGTATGTACTCATCATCCTCACATTAGTATGGATATTTCATCCATTTTTATAATTTTTTGATAATAAAATTTCTCAAAAATTTAATTTTACAATATGTCGCACCAAAAAAATTATTGAAACTTTACAATAATGAAAATTTATATTTTTAAAATTTTCAGGGCCTTACATTTATTGGTTACCATTGCTGCATTAAATTTCAAAGCTTCTAAAACTCTTTTCAGATCTTTTGAGCCTTGGCTTAGTCTGAACTTCAGACCATTTGAAGTTTGTCTCTCATGCTCTAAAGTTCCTTCTAGTATATGACACTTCCAATGGCTATGTTTTGAACTTTGAAGCTCATGTCCACAATCTAAAGCATCCTCTGAAAGTCTTCCTTGCTTTTGAACTAAGTTGTAATTGATCCTTTTGACCTCTGAAGCATGGAATTCTTCCTCTAAACTTACTCTGAAGCTTTCAAACTTAACTTTCAAACCTTTTGACGGCTTCTACATCTCCTGAACTTAACCTTTGAAATCTTCAAACTTGAAGTTCACTTCAAGAATGCTCATTGGACCTCTGAAGCTTGTGTCTACCATCAAAAGCATCCTTTAAACTTACTCGAAATCTTTTAGACTTAACTTTCAGACCTTCTAACAACTTCTACATCTTCTAAACATGTTTCATTTAATTTTAAAAGTATCAAGAGTATTTGAAATCCTTTTTAACATTCAGATTTATAATTTTTGGAGCATTTACTTGCTTTTCTTCCTCTGAAGTCTTAAATATGATGAGCTTTAGCTTTATGTGACTTGATTTATACTATTCATCATGCTGAAGTTACTTTCTAAGTGTAATTTACTTGATTTATTCATTTATTTCTACATAACTTAGGAATATAACTTGTTAGTACCTTAACTTTTCACTTATATGTTTTCTCATTATCAAAACTTAGTTTCTAAATCACATTCATCATCAAAATCAAGCTAATTAAAGAGGGTTAGACTTAACATTCTCTCCTTTTTTATGATGATAAAACATTTGAGTGATATACCTTTAAGAAATACCTTTTAGAGGGAACTAAGCTCCCTCTAAATAAGTGCATATTTATAATTCTAAATGAATGTGTCATGTCGTTATTTCTCCCCCTTTTGTCATAATCAAAAAAAGCATAAGGGAAAGGAGAACTAGATGCCTAGGATGTGTGAACATGCAAAAAGTAAAGTAAAAATTGTAATTCATAAATTTCAAAGTTATATATCAATTGTGCAAATACAATTGTCATATAAACAATAAACAATCAAAACAAATAAAATAGACAAGCAGACAATCAAAAATAGACAAGATATAGCATATCAACCCTTCTTTGGTTGTGGCTTGGGTCTTTTGGAATAGGTTAGAGGGTAGAAGGTAAAGCTATTAGATAATGGGGTAGGATGGGTAGAGGGTGTGGGTGCTAGAGTGGATGGGGTATGCAACTTAGGTTTGGCTTTTAGGGTTCTAGGATTTTTGGAGATAGCTTGTTTGGTTTTGAATGGAGGAGAGAAGGGATGGGGCCAATAGGAATGGCAGTGGGAGGTTTTGTCTGATTTGAGGGGTTGTAGACACTAACTAGGATGAGTTTAAGTCTTGCCTTAATGGCAAGATCTTGCAACTCAAGAAAAGGAATGGGTTCATTATTGAGGAAAGCTTCATAATTGGCAAGCATTCTACCATTGTATTCCTCATGGTGTAGTGTGATGGGTGGTAAGCTGAAAAAAGGCTTTGTTTGGCCACGCTTTCTAGGAACATAAACGGGCATTTACGACAAGAAAGCACTTTGCTATTCTGAAGAAATTGTTTGTCTAAATATCTAAAAGTACTATTTATGGCCCTAAACACTAATTTTTTGCATTCCAGGAGAAGCAAAATTTCACTTCTCCATGGGCTTCCCACAGCAGCACTTTTTTAAAAAGTACTTAAATTATGCAGCACAGCCAAACGGAGCCGAAGAGGGCTTGGGTTTGGGCTTTGGTGGTAACTTAGTTGTGGTCTTGGGGGTTGGTTTAGACTTAGGAGAGATTTTTTGTTTAGGTGAGGCTTTTGGCATTTGAGAGGCTAGCTTGATTTTTGGTGGAGGCTGAGGCTAGAAAGTAGGTTCTTGATCTAGCTTTGGTTCAGGGAACTTGTTCTAAACCCAGATAAAGTGGGAAAGGTTAGAATTGAGGAGTTCAGGAAAGAGAAGAGGAAGGTCATCAATAATGGCTTGAAGATTAGCCGGCTAAAAGGAAGGAAATTCTTCCTCAGTAATTGGAATGAAGTGATGAGGTCCTGAGGGTGAAGGGAGACTAGTCTTAGGAGGAATGAGTGGAGGGAATAATTGAAGTAATTTTGGGGAATACTCATCTAGATATGTTTCTAGATGAGGGAGTAGTTGAGGAGAGCAGCTATTAGAAGTGAGAGGAGGATCATGTTGCACCTAGTATCAATTTCTGATACCAATTATTGGTCCCAAAATGCTATGATACATAGGTTGTATGGAAAAGCAAGAATCCAAGTGAGATAGGGAGAATAGATAAGATGTATTAGTGCAGAAAATAGAATGCAGTGGAAGCCCATAAGCATAGAGACATTAAGAAC
The DNA here is from genome assembly GCA_036873735.1 of Pouteria campechiana. Classification (NCBI taxonomy): domain Eukaryota; kingdom Viridiplantae; phylum Streptophyta; class Magnoliopsida; order Ericales; family Sapotaceae; genus Pouteria; species Pouteria campechiana. The sequence goes on along the minus strand of JAYJMB010039344.1, from coordinate 65,736 downwards.
ACAAGGAATTACAGTGGTTCGGGCCCCCTTGGCACCTACTCCACTCTCCAAAGTTTCCCCAACCTTGGGTTCTATTTTAACCTATGGAATAATACCTCCCTTGGTTTCCTGATCTAACCAAACACTCTTATAATCTGATTTTACTGAGCTCACTAGAAACTCTTACAACATTGGTTTTCCTCTTATCTGACCAACAAATTCTTACAGACTAGTTTTTAGAGCTTACCAATAACTCAACACTACAAATATATGTGTATAAGTAATTGCCTCTAATCAGGCCAAAGGGGTATATAGTTTAAGCTTGAATATAAATGATAAAATAGTAGACCTCACTATGCTTCATTCTCCTCTGAAGTGGTATAGATGTAGCTCTGAAGTCCTTTGTTCGTTGAAGCCTATTGGAGTGAATGCATGTTGGAGACTTGAGTTTGTAAGATAGATTTGTCGATAGATTTATGTTTAATCCACTCAAGAGTCTTCTTATTCTTCATGGAAACTTCTATTTATAAGTTCCAAATCCATTCTAGTTGTTGCACCTTCTTTTGATATGTTTTAGACCATTTAAGATTATATTTTTCACACTCAACATAATCTACCTTGTTAAACAACTCTGAAGTTAAATTTTAGAGCCTCTAAAGTTTAGGTTCTGGTTAGTTATTGTTGTTGCACTTCAATTCGGAACTTCTGAAGTAAGTGTAACACCCAAAAGTGTTGATTTTGGATAATTATTGATGTGAGAAAATTTTATTTTGAAATAAAAGGGTTCAAATGTATATTTATTTTCTATAAGTTAAAGGAATTGTATAAGTTACATGTATATGTGATTGTTACATGAGTTTGTTCATAGTTATTAAAGGAATATTATGGTGCATTTTAATCTTGTAATTATGGGGAAAATTCATGTTTTATCAATATGAGAAAAAGCCATGAAATAAATAGTTAAAAATCAAGGAAAACAAGGAAAAAAAGGAGGCAGTAACTAGGTGCCATGGGGGCCAAACGAGCGTCGTGACGCCAGTTAGTGCAAGGCAGTCAAGTTGGTGTCCAGCAGATTATGCATCGGGGCACCTGAATCTAGCATCGCGGCGCCAACCGATGCGGTAAGTCGGTGGCCCAACTTTTTAAGGTCGTTCCGTCCCATTTTTCATTTCTATCCTTTTCTTCTTCCTCCCACACCAAAACCCTTTGCCCTAGCCTCTTTTATGCCTAATTTCTTACCATTTTAGCTAGAAATAAGATGATATAGGCATGCAATCACCCAAGCATGGATATAACCTTAGAATTTCCCTTGGATGATGGAAGAAGATGGAAACTCGTGTTTGTTGCAAGTTATGTAGGTTATGGAGTGCTTTAAGCTTGGATTCTCATTTTGGGAATGCGGCTACGCAAGAAATTGCTATTGAGTTCATTATCCTCAATTAGGCTTGCATTTTCTGCTTGATTAGGGTTTCATATGTCTGTGAACAATGATTTTTGAGGGGAAATGGAATGGATTCATGGGGAAAATGATAAATTCATTAATTATAGTGTTTTGGGACTTGTTTGGGGGTGAGAAATCTGATTTGGTACAATGACCTAATTAAAGGTTGGAAAGGGCTTTTATGTATAAAGTGTTTAAGTAGCAAATTAGTTGAATTAAGGGCTTAATTGACTTGTCTTTAAGGTTGTTCAAATGTTAATCATGTTATATCCAAGATGAATGTTGTAGGAAATGAAGGTTCTTTAAGATACCTTGTGAAGAAATCATAATTTAAATAGTGCTTACCACATGTTTGATGAAATTCTTCCTTGAGGAAAATGATGCATGCGATTGACTACACATATTGTAACCTGAAATTGGTTATGAAAGAGGTATGTATGTTAGATGGCCTTGTAGTTAATGTTTGAGTGCAGCTATACACTTGAAAGGTATATAGACTTATCAATGGACTGGTTATACTATTTAGAAATTGTAATTCATTATCTTGATATGAGTTAGTTAAAGTCGCCTTGGTAAGTGAATGGAATTGTTGTATGTGTAGGACCATTGACTAGCATGAGAAGGCATGGAACTCAAATTTGTAAGATGATTCTTCATTAAGGTAAGTATGCTCTTTTCTGGTTAAATGTATTACTTGATGGGGATAGTAATTATCCCATATGTTGTACACAAGTATGTATGAATGGATGGGGATAGCGTATATCCCATGCTTTTCTAAAAATTGATGTTTAGTATGTTTTGTGAATGCATGAATGTTGGGGGTAGCGAGTATCCCTTGGTTTGCAATGGCTGGTGGTTATTTTATGATGTGAATGTGTTGTTTATTAGGATAGAGAGTATCCCATGATTCTTATGAGTATGTTGATTGATGAGGGATAGTAAGTATCCTAGGATTATTTCTTTTGTTGAAATGATATGAATGTGTGAATGAACAGATATGGTGAATATCCCATGCATTGCCTTTTAGTATTATATTACATGAATGTGTGAATTGGTGAGGAATTTTGAGTATCCCAGAATTTATTATATAATAGTTGAATGAATGTGTGTATTGATGGAATGGGAAGCATTCCATGATGGTGAATATAGGTATAGTAAATGACTTGCCCTTGATGTAACATTTGTATAGCTATGATATCATAGGTTTGCATGGCATAATTATGATATGTTATGTCTGCATGGCACATTTATGATATGAGATGCCTAGAGTGGCCTAGACATGAGATGTTGGGCCTAGGTGGCACAGTGATGATATTACACACTTGAATGGCATAGAGCATTATATTGGAAAGTGAGGACTTAGGCCCCATAGGTACGTACATATGATTTCATTATCATGAATTTATGCATGTTTTGGTTTACATCTCAGGTATGAGATGTGAGTACATTGTCAAGAAGTGATTATGTAATGGAATTCTTTATGCGGTGAATATGATTTATGAATTTTATGGGTGGGAATATGTCATTCCATTAAATTGTTAATTATTGATTTCTATTTTTCCTACTTATGGAGTTTGCCCAGACTCACACCTTTATTTTAATTTTTTAGCTAGCAAGTCAAGCAGTAGAGGCCAACTAAAGGTTGGGACTTGTGAGCAAGATTTGGAGATGCCCTTCTTGTGGTATAATGAATTGGGATTGTAATCCCATAACGTATTTGTATAATTATTTTAAAAGATTTATTAGCATGTCATAATAATGTATATGTAGATGAATTTTACGCTGGTTTGATATGTTTATTGCCATCATGATTTGGCTACAATTATGGGCAACTGTGGTTATGTTTTATAGTTTATTTTAAGAATTCCTAGTTATTGAATTTATGATTTGATATGATTAATGAATGCATAGGTTTAGATCCATATAATTTAGGTGAGACTCTACCGGATTTTTGATAGTATCTTTTCTTAGAAAATAGAGAAATTATAAGATAATGTGAAAACACATAGACCCCTAGGCGAGGTGTGACAGTAAGTTTTTGAGCCTCTGAACTTTCTCTAAATGTCTGACATTCTTAACCAGCATCAATAGTTACATTTCCAAAACATCTAAAGCCAAGTTAAAATGTTCTGAAGTTCTTTTTAAGTGCTAACATACCCCATGTCTACTTCTTTGACCTCTGAAGCTTCAGTCTCTCATCTGAAGCAACTCTAAAGCTGCTCTGAAGCCTAGATTTCCTTCCAAACATAGTTTGAAGCTTGAGGCTCCTTCTGAATATACTCTAAAGCTTCTTCTTCTTCTTATGAACATACTCTGAAGCTTCTTCTTCTTCTAAAGCTTCTTCCTTCCCTTCTGAATTTAGAGTTCTCCCTCTAAAATGTTTAGATGCCACTTCTGAACCTCTTATGAAGCTTGTGTTAATCATCTAAAACACACTTTGAAGCTTTCAGACTTGGCTTTCAGATCTTCTGAACTTGTTTGTGTCACCTCTAAAGCTTCTTCTAAGTTTAGAAATCTCAGCAATATGTTATTAGCTTAATTCAAGTCATTAACAACTTTTGTTAATTATCTAAACCAGACACATAGGGTTAATAGATTAGGTAAAAGTTGGATTCTAGATAGAGATTGAGGATTAGAAAGGTGTGGAAAGGGCAACTTTTATGGAGAAATAATGAGGTTGTGGGAAAGGAATAGGTTAGAGATGGTTATGTTGATCTCTGATTTGGCTTTGAATTCAGAATATGTCATTCTAATAGGATGATAGAATCGAATAAGAAGATTAGGGTTCTCTTCTTTTTTCTTTGGAAGAGGAGGGGGAGGAGGTGTGGTAGGAGGAGTGGAGATGAATTTGGTTGAGATATCTTGTGAATCCCAAGAGTTATACCAATCCAGGTATTTTGTTGGACAGTAGGAATGAAGTGGTGTCAAAGGAGAGGTCTATAGGAAATTATGGCAAGGTTTAGTTTGGTTGAGTTTGGGCTTTTGAAGTGGGTGATTAAGTTGATGATTGGGGTGGTAAATGAGGAGACGAGGTTGGTTAAGAGATTTGGCTCTCTGAATTGATGATATCTATGGGAAGGTTTGAGGGTTGGTTGGTTTGGGAAGGAGAGTGAATTTTGGTGTGAGATTGGGAAGTTGAGTGTGTGGAAGAGGGATGAGTTGATCTAATAGAAGATAGGGTTTTGTGATGTTGGAAAGGGAAAGATTGGGTTGAGGAATTGGTTGGTCGAGTTTGGGCTTTTGTAAACTCAACTAGGGAGATCAATATATGCAGTTTGTGATGCATTGATTCCTCAATTTTCTCTACCCTAAAATGTAATGCTGACACATTAGTTTCTAAGTTCTCTATCCCAGTGTATATGGGCTCTAATTGGCTTTGGAAATTGGCTTGAAATTGGTGTAGGTTAAGGGAGGCTGATTGGATCTGCAATTAATGGGGTGAGTTGAAGGCAATGCGTGGGAAGGGGAAGCTTTTACATTCTCTTCTCTGACCATTTCTTCTTCTCTTCTTATAGCTTTTTCATTTCTTTCTTCTTCTTCTTCTTCTTCTTCTTCTTCTTCTTCTACTACTACTACTACTCTTGTAGCATCTTCTTTGGCTTCTTCTTCTCTTGTAGAATTTATCTTTTTTATTTGCTCCATCTTCTTAAGATTTTAACTTGTCCACCCTTCTATAGTCTTTTTGAATCCCATTCCTTTTACAATAATAGGGTTGATTACATTTGTAGTCTTGGATGGTTCCCCTTGTTCTTTTCTGAAATCTACTCTAGCATCCTTGAAAATTCTAGTGAAGACCATCCCATAGGGTAAAGGAAATATGAAGGTGATCTTGACGAAGTACAAATGGTCACTTATAATTGTTGCCGAGTCTATCTTCTTTTTGTTTTTCAAGGCCTAAAGAATCTTGGCATCCTTCTCAGATATTCGATCTAAGCTTCCAATTTTGGGGTGAATGTTATTGAATACCAAGCTATGGGGGATTTTCAAATCTAGGTTTAAATGGCTTGCATTGAGATAAGTTTCTTTTTCTTCAATCTCTACTTCAACTAGGTTTAGAAAATATAGATGACTTACACTTAGGCCACTCTATTTCATTTTTATCATCTTTGGACAACCTAAGTATCCTTCTGATGTTCTCCAATGATAAGTAAATTTTTGTTTTTCTTATCTATGAGTTCCTAGTGCTAGTATTGTAATTACTGACTAGCACTCTTACCAATCTCAAGTAACTTAGTTCATTGATGTTGAGAAAGTTTTTCCATCCTTGAAATCTTAACCAATGTGTCATTTCCAAGTTGAAACCACTTTCATCAAAGGGATCAAAGTCAAACTCTCTTCCTCTTATGACTCTTTTGTTTTCAAATGAGTCTTAAAATCTTTCTAGTGCAAAGACATTGTTGTTGAAAATTACCCTTTGTAAATAATCTTCAAGTTTTCTTAGTTTCCATGGCGTTGCTTCTTCTTCAGCTTCTCTTCTTCTTTTTCCTCTTCTGGATTCAGTTGATACAAAGTCTATAGATTTTCTCACTCTCTTTATTCTAGCCATTACAACAGTGAAGAGTTCTTAGGCTAGGATTTTGGATTTGGGGGTTTTGATTTTGGAAGGGGTTCTTGGAATGGGAAGTTTTCTTGAAATAGGAATGGAATAGTATCAATTTGAAATTATGTAAGGTAATTTAAAATAAGCAAGAATGCGAATCATTTTGTCCGAAATAGGGTTCAAGGCTTGAGCATAAGAGAATGTGAAAGGGTTTTATCTACTAAGAGAATGATTTCAGAGTTTCAGACATTCTAGGATTATAGCTTTAGATGTTCTGAAGGCACTTCAACAATCTCTGAAAGGCTTCAGAGATAGGAAGTTATACTTTGGACTTTCTAAAACGGAGTTCATCCTAATCTTTAGAGGTTCTGAAGTAAAGTTTCAAAACTTTTGAAGGTGTCTAATGTTTCCTAAGTTTGAAATTTCATGCAAAAAGACACAGAACAACATCTGAAACTCTTTTAGAGTTTCTAAAAGAACCTTTGAAATGAATTAATTTGCTAGAAAGTATAAAGTAAATGTAGAATTCATGCATTCAGATATAAACATAACATTTAGATCATGTGATTAAGAACATTATATGATATTCACATGACAAACAATTCATGCACATGGGTCTAACATGCCTAACTTCCTTCCAATTTCACAAAATCTATCCTCTGAAAGCGGCTTAGTGAAAATATCTGCTAATTGAGCTTTAGTTGGTACATATTCCAAGCAGATATTATGATTTTACATGTGATCTCTAATAAAGTAATGCCTAACCTCTATATGTTTAGTTCTTGAATGCATAACTGGATTCTTTGCCGAATTAATTACACTAGAATTGTCACATTTGATGAACTTATAATATATTATATTTTTATATCTAAATTTACATATTTAAGATCCTCTTTTAATTTATTTATAGTGGTTTATCTTGACATTTAAGTGAATATTGCACTTAACTGAGTTTGTTTTATTGCAGACATAAAAATTTGTAAAATGAAACTAAAGATTACAAAAGGCTTCACTTTAAAGAAATGTCTAGGATTTATGGAGTCAGATTTGAAAAATGTGTTCAACATGAAAGTTTTAGCCTTTGTTTTTAGCTTTCTAATGCATCAAGAATCATATGATTCTGATTTTATATGATAAAGTTATGTCTAAAATAGTGCAATTATCTCAAGAACTTCACATTCATCTACTAATTTGTCTGATAGAAGGCATCACTTTGAGGCCCCACAACTCATAGAATATGGATGACTTAGAAAAAGTGATCAAAATAATTGTATCCCTAAAATTATCTATCCAATGCAAAAAGAATTATGCAATTCGGAGTTTATACGAGAAAGGTATGATCAAAACACTGAAACTTCTCTAGAATTACTTTGTCTATAGAAAGTAGAGATTCATCTGTAGTAAGTAGAAATTTTTCTAAGATAAAGTAGATTCATTTATAGCAAGGCTACTTTGTCTATAGACTAACCAGAGATGAAGCAGATTTGTCTAAGATAAAGTCTGTATCAAGGCTACTTTGATTGCATGATTTTTTTTGCTTTGGATAAATAATTTTAGGGGCTATAACTTTCATGTTGATCACTTTTTCTGAATCATCCATCTTCTATAAGTCATGGGGACTCAAAGTGACGCCTTTTGTCAAACAAATGTGAAGCTATAGAGATATTTTTACTATTTTAGCCATAACTTTCTCATATAAACTCATAATTATGTGATTCTTGATGTATTGGAAAGATAAGAACAATGGCTAAAACTTTCATGTTGAACACATTTTCCAAATATGGGTTCATCAATCTCAGAAATTTCTTTAAAGTGACACATTTTGTAATCTTCAATTTCATTTTACAAATTTTTATGTCTGCAGCAAAACAAACCCTGCTAAGTTTAAATTAAAAAAGGATCTTAAACATATGAATCTAAATATAAAAATATGATATATTATGAGCTTATCAAATAAAAACTTGTTGGCTCTCATGCAAGTATACATGATCACAAGTCACTTTCTGAATTTTCATTGCTAAAGCATCATGTTATCTATCTTCATATTCAATATTTCAAACTGTGCAATGAGTGCAGCGAGACCATCCACTTCATGCAATCTAACTGGTCTTCTCATTGGTAACCTCTTAGTAGGCCATTGATAGCTATTATATGCCATCTCCTTCAATAGTTTATAAGCTTCTTCTGGCATTTTATTATTCGATGATCCTCCCGCAGCTGCATCAATTATAGAACAAAAATTTGGACTAGTCCCATTATAAAAATTTTGTACTTGTATCTATATGGGTAGTCCATGATGTGGGTATCTCCTTAGCAAACCTTTAAATCTCTCTCATGCCTCATATAGTGATTCACTATCCATTTGCATGAAAGTTGTGATATCATTACGCATCTTAGCAAATTATGGAGGGAAAAACTTACCTAGGAAATTCTGTGTCATAACATCCCAAGTGGTGATTGAGCTTGTAGGAAGAGAATAAAGTCAACTTTTAGTTAGAGAAAATGAAAATAATCTCAACCTGATTGCATCATCAATGACTCCATTATATTTTATTGTATCACAAATTTCAAGAAAAGCATCTAAGTGGCTATTTGGATCATTGCTTTGAAGTTCACTGAATTACACAGATTATTGAAGCATATGAATAAAAGATAGCATAATCTCAAAATTATTTGCTTGAACTGCAGGTCTTCGTATGCATGATTTCAAAATTCGATAATGTGTTTAAAGTATTTTTAGTAGTTGGGTGCCATAATACCCAGCTATTGGAGTTATCTTTGGAAGTTGAATTCCCCAGCAACAGCGCCAAAAAACTTATTGGCTATCGTGCAAGTATACACGATTACAAGTAATATAGAATAAGTTAGTTGAGTATCATTACCATGAGGAAGTATGTTGTTACACACTAAATATCAAACTTGTATCAAATCAATATTATCTCTAAAGCTTTCAGACTTAACTTTCAAACCTTTTGATAGCTTCTACATCTTTTGAACTTGTTTCAATTGATTTCAGAGGTATCTAGTGAATTTGAAATCCTTTTTAAGGTTCAGAGTTATCATTTTTAGAGCATTTACTTGCTTTTCTTCCTCTGAACTTAAATGTGATGAGCTTTAGCTTTATGTGACTTGATTTACGTTGTTCATCACTCTAAAGTTACTTCCTAGGTGTAATTTAATTGGATTTATTCATTTATTTCTGCATCGCTTAGGAATGTAACTTGTTAGTACCTTAACTTTTCACTCATATATTTGCTCATCATCAAAACTTAGCTGCTAAATCACATAAGTCATCAAAATAAAGCTAATTAAAGAGGTTTAAACTCAACAAAACTTTCCTATGCCACATGTCATAGTTATTTCCATCTAACTTATCGCCTTTAACGAGTTTTGCAATAATGCTTTTTGAGGTCATGTTTCATCACTACACTCAATGTAAAACTCAATCAGATATATATCTAAAACATTATTTTATTTTAAGTCTAAGTAGACCTTGAAAATTTTCATTCACATAATAAGATCAAAAATGTCGCATTCAGAATGCTAATAATCATCTCTCATCATGTAAATGAAAAATGTTACTATCTATCTTACTTTAAAATAAAATATGGAAACTATTCCCACTATCCACAAAATGTAATCAATCGCATTCACATAAACATTCCATCCACAATATATCCAATCCATGTAGGAGGTTAATTTCTTATGTTCATGCCAAAATAATTCAATGATTTCAAATTTGGTGTGAAACACATCCCTTTATAAGGCTTTAAAAACTACAAACAAAGGAATACATTTCTTGATAAATCCTAATATATTCAACTAAAATAAATAAATAAATAAGGATGTCACACCCCTTTAAATAAAGTATTATTTTGGACCTCTATGTAATACTAAAATAAGCAAATTATTTTATGAGCACCTAATAAAATTATATGCTCCAATTTATCAGTGACTAATTTTATCTTATAGTTGATTTACCATATTCTCTACTCAAGAGAGTTAGCTTGTGGTCCACATAAAAAATCTAAGGCTTCACTTTTTGTAAGCCACGTTCACATACAAGAAACATGTCATAAATATAATCTAATTAATACATAATTAAGCTAACAATTGACATGCAATTAAACAGATCATTCAAATAATCAAATAACATAGATCAAGAATATAAAATTGATGTAACCAAACATAAATAGTGTGTATGTGCATATGTATGTTAATTTTATTTGTGCACTACATGCATAATATAAATACACGACCTTAGATATTGTATATTAACTAAATGAAATCAATAGTCATTAATTTAATTTATGCATTAAATATTTTAATTACATAAAAATCTTATCCTATCATAAATGTTCACTTATATCTCATGATTTAGCCATCTTTTGAGTAATCGGAGCCTTCCATTGAATTCAGAGCATCCAAAAACATAGGAAACGACTATCTGATCATTAAAAACCAAGTTCTAGAGGTCTAGATCAAGCCAAAATAATCACGACCATCTACATGACCTTCCAAACTAGCGATTGGCCACCATTGCCCGCATGCCTAGGCTGCTAGCGTTGGGCTAATGCCGGGGCAGTCTTCTTGGGTTAAGTTTGCTAGAACAGGCCTATTCATATGCTAGGCACTAAGCCCGTTGGTGTTGGCCTGCCTGGAGCTCTTGGGCCTGACTAGTTTGCTGGGGACTGAGCCCACTGGTTCCTTTCGGCCTAAGTTTTGTTAGTCGTTGGGCCTATGGACTGGCCATGTGGCCCGGTGGCTGGAGCTCTAGGCCTGCCCACACAATTGGTGAACAGAGGGTTTGCGGTTGTGCGCATTGATGCGAATAGCAGAGAGGTGCAAATGATTTCCAAGAAAGTGCGAATTTCCAAGGACGTGCGATGCAATGGTGGGTAAATAATTTGTATGTGCGATAATGGATTTTTTTTAATGGTTTGTGCATTCATGTGATGAGAACAAAGTCCAACATATTCCCTGTTAACAGTGTACATTCATGCTGAAAAAATATATTCAACATGCATAATCTAAAGAAAGAGGGGATTTGCAGAACAGTAATGTGCATGAACAATGATGTGGAACAGCATGAAAGCCATGGGATTCCCCTTAGAATTTTATTATTTTAATTTCTTCTGCTTTTTAGTATTAAAAACAAGCTGGGATTTTTAGAATTTCTAAGGTTGTGATTAAATTCTACCTTTTCCTATTTCATATAGAAAATTATAAGTCACGAACACAATGCTAAATCTCATCTCTACATTAAAAACAGAAAATAAATATGATTTTCTAAATCTTTGACCCCTTCTATCATAAATTTATCTAAGGATTAAAAAATTATTAATCCAAAAGCCCCTAAATTTAAGAAATTTAAATGTATTATTTTAGGCTAAAGCAAATAAAAATTAATCTAATACGAATGTTGGGAATTATCCTATAAATAATAGAAGATAAACTATATACTACGCATAAGTATATAGGATCTAATCAATTTGCTTTACAAGCCTCTTTCTCATTTTCCATGGGCAGCTACTAAAGTCACCAACCGTTTACACTTTCTAAATACCTAGGACTAAAACTAATAGATTTTCCAGAAATAACTGTAGAGAGCATAGAGAGGGAAAGAAAGCCTCTTTGCGTATATCATTAATGGAACTTATCTATTCACTTTTGCAACTAGGCAATCCAAGACCTACTTAGATTTGTATTACAAAGTGGTCAAACCTTCCACAAATAACATGGTCGAACTAATGTACACGATGATGCATATAAAGCGAAGAGGTGCAAAGAGCCTGTTGAAGAATCTACATAAAGCTTCTGGCAACTTGCGCCTTCAAGCAACTTCTGGAAAAAGGCTGCTAATTTAACGCACGCTAGTACACAATGGTGCATATAAAGTCTCGCACAAAATATATTTGGCAAGAATATAAACCTTTGATGAATCCAACGCTTGTAAATTAATTCCTCTTTAAACCCACTTTGATGACAATGCAAAATCTTATCCAACCATTAATCTTGTTATTATCTAACTAGAAATCTAAAGATTATATCAATCAAAGACATTAATCATAAAATTAAAATTATTTGAAGGTAAATTAACTGATTAAAATCATTTGCTTGCTAGACAAACCTATCCTTCGAAAAAAAAAATCTAAACGTTCAAAAATATTCATTTCATATAATATAATAATTATATGTAATTTATTACCTTTCAATACTCAAGCGAATGAATCCAGGTAAATTTAGCACATTTTTTAACATATTTTAATATACCTTAAAATATGAAGGCCACCGATAATTCTTATTGAAATAATTTCAAGTCTTACTTAAATAAATAATTTTAAATATAGTGATCAAGTTAGATTTTGTAGTCATTAAGACGGGCCCAACCAAGTCCCCTTCATTGAATTAATTTAGTATTGCTGACTACATTGAATCACTCCCCACAAGCGTACTAACCATCGAGCACATGAAAGGGATCATAAGGTCTATGCGTGAAAAGATACGTAAACATTACATTAGAATGCAGGCAGGCAATGCAGTACCGCCTGCATCGCGAGCAAAAAAAAGAAAATTTACGAGAAAAAGCGCAGGACATGTGGGCTCACTCACCCAGCAAATCAACCAACGCCTTTCAAGGCAAGCAACTCAAGATAGAGTTAGTACCGTATCCAATTGCATCAGCCAGGCCAAAGAACTAAAACTTACCACTGATACAAGTAGGGCTTACAGATCCATGCCCCAAACACAATCACAATCAAAGATTTCTTCAATCATCGATCCATCTCATCCTAAATCACTATTCATCCAAATACTGCACATTTTAGTTACACATGAAGCTTCTGGGACCATCAATAAATAATAATAACCCACGTGCCTTTCCTGAACCGGTTTGGGATTGGAACCGATGCATCAGAATTTTCAATTCCTCGTGTGCCTTTCCTGAACCGGTTTGGGATTGGAACTGATGCAGTTCATTAACTGGTTTGGGAATGGAACCTATGCATCAGAATTTTCAATTCCTCGTGTGCCTTTCCAGAACCGGTCTGGGATTGGAACTGATGCAGTTCATTAACTGGTTTGGGAATGGAACCTATGCATCAGAATTTTTAATTCCTCCACGAAGTAGAGAACCCAGGGGTCTTTTTAAGTAAAAACAGCATGAAAAACTACTGCCAAGCTCTGTACTACACATGATTCTGGTCTCAAAACACCACCTACATAGCCGCGCCCCGCCCGCCCCCCACCCCAGGGCAAGGTTTTCAAAGCACATCAATGGGCACTAGCTATGCTTCTTGGAATGTCAGCATGAGTGCTGCCCAGCCCCATTTTCAAGGCACAAATGCTTCTGTAGCAGCACATAAATGCCAAAACATATAGGAAAAGGCAACATCAGGATTAAATAGATATTTACCTAAGAACATGGGACAGATGGCATTCTCTCTTCAGCTTCTGTTGGTTAGGTTTGGATAAATTACCCTTGTATCCCTCTCCGTCGTTTTTTCCTGCTCTTTGAATTGCTTTCTTCTGCTGATGGCATTTTTGCTGATGAAAGAGATTTCCCTCTGGTGGTATCCTCACTTGGCTTCAGCACAGCTGATTTTCCTTTGGCAGAAACACCATTTGTGCTGGCTTTGCTGACTGTTTTAGAAATGCTGCCCTTTGATTTCCCACTCACCTTAGGGGCCTCATCATTGGATTTGTGGGCGGTTTTTGCCAAATCATCCTTAGACTTGCTTCCTGTTTTGGGAGTGTCATCTTTGGACTTAGAAGCCTCATCTTTGGACTTGCTCTGTGCTTTGGGAGCATCATCCTTGGACTTGCTGCCTGTTTTCAGCATTTCTTCCTTGTGCTTGCTTCCTTCTTTGGTAGCATCATCTTTGGATTTCCTAACAGTTTTAGGAGATTCATCCTTGGATTTTTTGTCAGCCCTTGGTGCATCATCCTTAGACCTGGTGCTAGTGTTGTCCTTGGATCGACTGCCAGTTTTAGGATTATCACCCCTGGACTTGCCACCAGACTTAGAGGTGCCTTCTTCAGATTTGCTGCCAAGCTTACCCTTGTCAGCCATCAATTTATCACTTGATTTAGTGGCATCACCCTTTGATTTATTGCCTGCTTTTTGACCAACATCCTTTGATTTGCTTGCTGAAGCACCACCCCTGGGAAACACAGTAGCAGCCATGGAACCTTCAGTGCTGATGAAAAGTAAGAAACATACCAGGTAGTACCATAAATGCACTCACCTTTTCAAAGTTGACTCCGGCTTTCCTGGCTTATTTGAAGAATCTGAACTTGTCCTTGCTTTCTTCTTCCGCCGGCTGGTGAAATTGAAGGTCAGAGAATAATGGAATTTGAAAGAAATAATGGGTGCAAAACCCCACAAGGAGAGAAGTATATCAATACAATAGCAGAACAGGCTCCAAAGCCACACGAAGCCTTTAAGCATCAAGATCAAAGTGGCAGTATCAGAGAAAAGCTCTAATATTGATAGCAAACGGTTGTATCATTGTTTCCAGTATCTGTTATGTTCCGTCTTTCTCAATTCAACAGACCAGAACTAAGCAGGCCAATTTAACTCCAAAAAGTATCAGAAAAAATCAACTAATTTTCAACTCATTCTCTCCCTTAAAGAAATGGTGATATCCTCCACAAATAAGCAAAAGTGTAAATGACAGCAAATGTTAGGCAGCTGGATAAAAAAAACTGCAGCAGCCTTTCACTCAAAAAGAGTAACATCACTAGTGACCAAATTGGTCACAAAGTCCAATAAAGAAGTAATTTTTGTTATATAAATAAATGATATTCAAAGCCAGCATGAAATCCCATCCCACCACTCCACACAATCAAGGGCCATGTCCACAGTTGAAACATAGGTTCACAAGTATTTTCCAACTACTTCGTCCAATCACGCCCTTGCATTTTAGATCCTTCAATCAAAACCCACTTGCTACTAATATAACAAAAAGGCCATGAAAACTGGCACTTTGATCAACTGATTAGCCCTAGATTTGTTAAACATAGCAAATGAGTAAAAAATAAACAGAGAAAATAAAAAATCTGAGCACAAGGTTCAAGTCGCATAGTAAAACCTGATATAAACCATAAGAAAAATCAAGAAAGAGCTGAAACACTCATCTAGAGAAAAAAGAAAACGAAATAATGACCGACAGAATGAAGCACTGAGTGTAAATATCCAATTTGTGGCAGAAGTTACTCAGAAATAGAGAAACCATAGATGAGAAACCAAAAGCTGTCAAACCTGCATATGATAGAGCAAAATTTTCCTTTTCTTCTTCTTTTCAATGGTACAACATTAATCAAATAATATAAGTAGGCACATAAATACTCAGAGAAGAACATGTTTTGTAAATTACTTCTCCTCCACAATCTTTAAAGCATAAGTATGACATTGCACATTTTTATTAACCCATGCAAGAACCTTTCGAAGGGTCAGATGGCAAAAGAAAACCCATCTCAAATGCCAGTGAAAATCTGTTTGAGTTTATCACATAAACAATAATTGTGAAATTCATTGCCAACAGAGTTCATGACATCAAGGAGTAAAACCACCAGATCACACTGTCAACTGGCAATTAGGAAATAATGATTTTGAAGAATGGGAAAGGCAGAGAAGTGATAAACTGATAACTTTGCATGTTTTTACAAAAATTAACAAGCATGCCACAAGAGTTCAAAAAAAAAGGAAAAAGCTAAGTAGAAAAATAAGAATCTAAATACAAAATCGAAACGGCAAATATTGTGGCATAAAGATATTGCATGTAGTAGAAAAATCCTCAGAAGAGAACTACAAAGGTATCTCACTTACATTTCTGAAGCATCATCAGGACTTTGAACATCAGAGGTTAGTTCCTGACAGCAATTGCAAATTATCACAGACTAAACAGGCACACCAAAAATCTGCACATGGAGACAAGTAATATTAACCCACCACATCTGTTTTAGTGGCACCTTCAATTAACTGCCACTTCTCATCTCTTAGAAGCAGTGTTTCCTCATCATTGTCATCATACAAAATCTACAAAAAATCAACAGCTATCATCAGAATAAAGAATCAACACCAACATTTATTGGAAATCCATGCAACTAAATTCACCTTATGCTTCTTCTCAACTGGATCAAATGAAGCAACAACACCATTATAATACCTGCATCAAAATACATTAATAAATATAAGAGAATGCACATTACAACCATCATGTTTGTTTCAAGGCACTAAAAATTACAAGGGTTTCAGGTTATAAGTCAGGTGTACAGTTACTGTATCTACAATTGATATAAGAGACCTTGGCATAGCACATGCACCACACATTTCACTGCTATAGATATTGACCATTGTTTGATTGAATATAAACCATTTCCTTCATTGTTCTTCCCTTGGACATTTCTCTGTTGGACCAGTCTTTGAGAGGTTGGGTTAGTTCTGCCTAGAAGATTTATGTAATATGACCCATAGCCAGGACTGTCACATCAAGCCAGGAATGTCACATCAACCATCCAGTTTGCCAAATATAAAACCATTTACTCCAATTCCCGTGTAATCAACCTCAGCCCAATTATTTTTTTCACGTATTGAACATGCACATGGGTAATGGCTGAGATGGAATGCAAACATGCATGTATAAATAATGGAGGAGAATAAAAAGAAGAAGGTTCACAACAAATATAACATAATATAAGGTCATTCCTATCAATTAAACAAGCTTTCACAAACATTGTTACACATGCATGTAAAAACAAAAGATTAACTGCAAAAATAACATGGAAATATATTAGGGTATGCTAACACAAACAAATAACAGTTCAGAGGTCCATTCACCTTAATTTTTGCATAAGGTGCATAAGAGAGATCATAAATTACTGACAAGATACAAAGTAAACGCGAATAAGAGTTCAGTGGTCCATTCACCATAATTTTTGCATAAGGTGCATAAAAGAGATCCTAAATCACTGACAAGACACTGAAAGGATAAAACATCTTGTGAAGACAGTTCAGAAAATAAACCGATAAGGGAGATTCAGCAGCTTGCTCATATAATTAAATTCCATCAATAAGATGATGATGAGGTAATAAAGCGTTATAGAGTCAATGAGGTCACATCATTTCATTGCTCATCCTAAGCCTATATAAGAACATAATGTAGGTCAAGTTAACAGCAAATAATGAACTTCACACAACTTTCATAGTAAATCCTAGTGGAAGCCAACTCAATTAATTGGAACAAGGCTTCGATGAAAGTAATATGCATGCACACCCTTGATTTTGACAAGATTGCATATGCCACCACTTAAGTACTGATTTTTCAAGCAAACCCCTATAGATTTAAAAGTTATTCAAACATGCCTCTGATGTCAACTTTTGTCAATGGCAAGTTGTTCCAGCATTAAAAATTGTAAATTTTCTTTAAAACACAAAAATACCCTCTGATATAGGAATAAAAAGTGAAGCAGAATCATATTTCAACCCTGTGCTTCCTTATTTTACATCTCCTAAACCTAAAACCATTTGTCAAGTTAACAACAGACCACTAACGGAAGTTGAACTCAAGTGTATAGCTGAAAAACTTATAAAAATACGGGCATGCTTGAAAAGTCAATACTTCAGCAGTGATGGATGCAATTTTGTCAAAAGTCAGAGGCATGCATGCAAACTGTTCGTGAAAGTATAGAGATTGTAAATGTAGTCTTTTCTTTAACCTATCTTCCAAATGATGCTAATTCATCCATTGAACACCAACTTTGGACCTACCAAATGAATAGCATCAATCTTGTCTGAATATGAGTCACGTATGTGGCACTAAGATTGATCTAGCAAGCCTACCATGGCCCCAGGACATTTTGAGCCCAATACAGCTGGCATTAAACATTATCCTATTCATCATCATTAAGCATGTCCCAGCAACCAAAAAATACAGGTGTAATTCCTAGAATGTGTTTCATACAAATTTCTAAAAAATTAAAAATCCCAAAAAAGTTATGCATGAAACTCCAAAAATAAAAAAGTAGAAAAAAGCTATGCACATAGACGCATGCACTAGTGTGTATTTATCCATGTGCATGCATGAAGGTGTGTCTTTTCACATTGTATTTTTATGTTCACATATATGAATGTAAGTAGCTTAAGAGCATAGGACAAGTTCATGATGGTGATGTGCAAAAGAAAAGATCATTTCATGAAAAGGAAAAGCAAATAAGCTTTCTTTTCAGTGAAAAAACATATTGGGGATAAAATACAGTACCTCATGAATGCCAAAGATCAGTACGACAGAATTTTGCATTTCTAACATGGATTTCATACTCCAAATGTTCATTCTTATAAAACCAACTAAAATTCACCATGCAATTAAAAACACTATTTAACATAAACTAACAGTTGGGCCACTACCAGTAGCAGGGCCATAATAATTCCAGTCATAGGATCCCTTTCCCCGTTTCTCATTTATTTTAAAATGTTTTCCATTCAGTCTCAAGTACCTCTTGAAAGTAATATCTATTGCATGCCTGACCATAATTTACTTAAGTTTAAATATCTAATTACCAAATTCTAATGAGAATGCAATGAAGTGATGGTCCAGTTTCCGAGTCGAAGGGGTGAAATAAGACTTCAATAGCTGCTACCTATGGGTGTGTTTGATAGTTTATTAGAAAGGCATATTTGAAATACATGATGATGTCAGTGAAATAGCCTTTTTTGATTAAAAAAGGGTAATGATTGAAAAAATAGTTAATGAAAAGAAAACATAGGTTGTTAGAATTAGTCACAATTTCACATTGAAGAAAAGAGAGAGAGCAGCCAATACAACCCTTGTCAAATGCAACACTTACCCAAAACCACCCCAAATGTAATGGCACTCAGCCTATCACCACTATAGCCATCTTTACATATTCAATTCTTGCCATTGACAGATTCAGGTAATTTTGGTATCATCATATTTTTTTTCAACAATTCCCTTCCTATAGTAAGAATATATATACCAATGTCATAACCAGTTAGAAAGAAGTTGCCAGTGAAACATTATGTAAAAGTATTGCATGACAGCTGCTCATTAAGAACAAGGAAAAGTGCCATACTAGAGATCTGTACTTGCCTCTTATCATCTGGCCACCAGACCTTAACCCTTGAACCAACAAGCTTCTCACCAAGATCTTCAGCTGGCTGACATGGGAACAAGCAATAAATAAACGAGCTGCAAAATTGACAGATCAATATGTACCAGAAATGACACAGGAGTTACAAAAGGGAGAAAAGAAGAATGTCAAATTTCACGATTATACACCATGCTAAATGATATGTAAGACAATGAATTAATACAAAAAGCATATGCCAAGCTATAGAATTACAATATTTCAAGGAACATATAACTCATATCCTACAGAACTAGCACGCAAAATGTTTCCCTGTGTGTGCATGTGTGCATCCTAGAAGAAAGAAAAATGAATGTCCATGGATTTATCTCATTTCAGCCTAACGAAATGCTCTAACAGTTTCCCAGAACACTCAAGATTAAAAAAAGAAAAAAAGAAAAAAGAGAAGGCTATACAGTCCATCTGATTTAGGAATTATCATTTCATGTACAAATGAAAATCAGATAATATCGAAAAACAAAATTAATATTTTAGATTAGAAAAAAATGAAAAGAAACTGGAAGAAAAAGGCCCTAATTGTTCTAAACTGTATGCAGGAAATGAAAAAGTGATACCTTCTCTAACATTGGAACACGATAACGCTTGGATTTTGCCTTTGGATTCTCCAGATCATCTATGGATGACTTTTTCACATGCTTCAGTGAAGAAACCAAGTTCTGTAAATTGTTTCCAACACTTCCCAAAATCATTCATCTGAGGAACAGATGTACGCTGAAAAAGACCTTTCATCTTTTATGTGATAGGTCAACTAGGATGAAACCCCAAGACCCATTAAGCAACAACTTCAATGCATGTTTGAAAAGAGCATTCATACAGAACTTTTAGAAATTACCTTCTGCCTGGGTTCTCCAGACATAATTTTCTCAGCACTTATTCCCTTCCGCCGTTTCGTCTTATCTCCCTGCAGTTTTACAGACAATTCACCTCCTGCATACCCTGATCGAACCTTATTGCTGAAGCGTCGAAATAGTCTCTCCTCTGAGTCACTAATTCCCTCAGCATCCTTTTTTGAGTCTGCATTTGCAGATGACAGAGTTTCATCCCCATTGGCATTCCTGGCATTTAACTTTTTGCCTGAATTGTCAAGTAACTTCTTATCCAAGTCATCACTGCTCTGCTGATCCCTGGTTGTGATAGCAGAAGATTTTGGTGCCTCATCTGCATTCTCATCATTTAATGATGCCCCCTTTAGTTCAAGGGACAAAGCAGCACGATTGGCTTCTGCATTTGCAACACTTTTCTTCTTTGATACAGGGCGACCTCTTTTGGCCCGAGTGCCCTCAGGAATATCCTGATTTGCAGATGGTGAAAAAATACTAGCATTTTCAGTAAGTGAACCAATCAATGATGGAACAGCAAGCTTCTTTTGATTTTCTGATAGACTTACATCCTTGATAGTTGAGCCTTCAAGGTGTGAATTATCGGCTTCATTGCTCTGGCCTTTTTTCCTTCTCCAGGGATCTTCAGATGTCTCCATTGAATGTGTTACTGCACTTTTTCTTGTTCTCTTAGTAGCTTGATCTAACCCTGCGGATTTCAGGGATTCCAGATGGCCAGTTTCTTTTAATGTTGCAGCATCAGTGGTTTTGGACAGACGACCATGATGAGAATGCTCTAGCTTCTTTCCACAAGATTCAGCATTTACTAAGGAATCATCATCCATGGTCTGAGCAGTACCATTGCTCATGACTATTGTTGTCGAATTATTTACTTGAGGATAATTCTCTTCAGGATGATCCTCTGGCGCCAGCTTTTCAGGTTCCTGATCAGCAGAGAACAGAAGACAGTAAATTGTAGCTCTAGCAACATTTTTTTACTAAGCGCCTGTTTGGCCTGGCCATGAAATTTCAGCCATTAGAAAAAGTGCATTTAGAAGCAGTGCTTTTACATAAAGTGCTGTAAGTAAAAATTTGTTTAGTGTTTGGCCTTATTATCTGAAAAGTACTTTTAGTATTAAATGTGTTTCACTAAAAATGCTGAAAATGCTTTTGGGTATGTAAAATTACTAAAAAGGACATGCATAAAAACTTCACAATCTGATCTATTTGGTCATGCCAAATAATTTATATATTTTACACATAATATATAAATATATTTGAAAAAATATAAATTTAATTAAACATATTTTTATATATTTTGGATATTTTTATTCATATAATATAAGCATAATATATATGTCAATAAATACATACAAACTCTGGCTACCCATTTTATAAACATATATTTTATTCAAACATAAATATAATATGCTCATGTACATATATATACAAATATGTGAAAGTAGAGTATATCACATAGTTTATCATTTTTAGATACTATATTCTCATATAGAAACGTATTATAACATATATTTGAACATATAAAACATACATTACAATATATATTTCATATATACATACATGATTTTAATTATATATAAAACAGATATTTTGAAATATATATAGCATGCATAAGCATAACATGTGTAAAAACATAATATATACAGTATATATAATATATTATACATATTCATACCCATGTATTATAATAGATATTTTATAAAAGAGAAAACAGGATTGGCAAGGTTGGGAGAAAGGGTCGGACATGCGTCATATCCTGGATAATTTGGTCTTATCCCTTCTGAATTGCGTTGAGAAAAAACACAGATTTCTAGCTTCCACCTAATGCAGAAAAATGGGCTTCCATGGTGAAGGAAAAGCACTTTCAAGTAAAGGCCAAACAGCATGCAGAAATTTCAAAAGTAAATTTTTTTTTTTCAAATGCACTTTTGGGCCTCCAAACTGCAAGGCCAAACAGGCCCTAACTAGAACCTACTGGGAAGCATCAAAATGGGCCTTAGCCCAAAATAATTGTGACTTTGTAACAATTTTACATGCCTGAGGTAGTACGTCAGAATCAGTCTTGACGAGTTGTTTGATCTCATCAACCTGCAGCATGTCAAACCAATTCAGTGAATAACACAAACTAGAAACATGTAATCCCCACAACCATATAAACTAGTGGAGTACGAAAAAACAGTTGAGGAAGTAGAAACTAATATAGTGGGGAAAATAAAGCAAATCAAGCAAACAGGGAGGTTACCCATTTCCTTTTCTAGAACAGAAAATGAATTAAATAGAAACTAAAGTCAATGTTTTCTTACTATTTTCCCAGGTTATTGAATATATGTGCTGTTTTGTTTACATTTTTTATATAGAAAGCAGAGCTGTTAATTTTATGCTCCGAGATTATATTCTCCAAATTGTGGTTTCAAGGAAGTCAACTTGAAGCCAAGACATGTGATAGACCCCCATACCCTCAAATGTAATTTATAGTGGGGGTGATTATCCACAGGATAAGATTTTGGCACAATCATAATGATTCTGACCACGTACGCAGGACTGCAGAATGGGAAAAAGGACTCAATCAGAAACCCAACATTGAATGCATTAGCGGTACCACAGTTTTATGATAGCCTGATTTCTGTTGCATTGCTTAATCTGGAGCAGAATTTTCATATGAATCAGCTCTAAGCAGACTAGGATACATGTTCAGACTCAACATTCCCTATCTATGGTTAAATAAATAAATTTGTACCCAGCCCAAATGATAAGTGGGTGATCTCATATGGTTAAAATAGGTGTAACCATGTAAGTAACCACTGTGCTGGGCACATAAGAATCACTCCAATTAGATCATTTCTGTCCCCAACATAGTGCAAAATTTTGCATTTGACACTACCAAACTATCTTTTCATAGTACTGGAATATAGGAACTGTTGCTAGTATTTGTTATGTGCAATATGCACTCAAAATTTATAGCCACAGATTCAGACAGTCCAATCAAAAAATATACAGCAATTACAATTTAGCACCACAGACTCAGACCGTCACAAGATTCACAATCAAAATTTTGTTTAATTACAATGAAGAATGTTACGTTGCTATCTATCAAGAGGACTTGCTATCTATCACCACTTTGTTACCCTGCAAGCTAACACCAAGGTGCATCAACTAAAATTAGCACTGGACCATGTGATATTCAGTAAGCCACCCCAGAAAAAAAAAAAAAAAAAGAAATGCACTAGAAATGTAAGCGCAGGAAGATTCTCTAGAAATATGTTTCAGGTCACAGGAACACCACACCATGTGTTGGGCTGACGCCTCTAACCCATTGTGCTGGGGAGCATTGTGTGTCTCTTCACAAATAGAAGTGACAACTTTACTGTAATCATTCAGGGAAATCTTTGCAGATTGAACTTCTTGCATCAAGTATGGCTTCAGCTTTTCAGCACAGTTAGCAATTACTTTTTCCCCTAGCCTACAGGCAATAGGTGAAACATCCTGGAGCAAATCAGATATCCAATCATCAGAAAATGCAATAGTAAATCATGCAATCAATCTTGAGAAAACATTATCACATATCAGTTACCTTTTACTTGTAGCAGTACAGTGAAAATGGAGCAAGAATAACATTAAAAAAAATATTGAATTCACCTTGTATTCATTTTTTACACTACTTAGAATTAACGAGAGCAGCTCCAATGAAATGTCTTCACTCTCCTCAATTACAAGGGTCATAATGGTCTCCATAGAGGAAAAAACATTGTCTGGATGACTTTCCCTGCAAAATACAAAAGCTTTGTTTCTCATATCAGCATATTAGATTAGAAAAAAAAAAACTAGAAAGGTTAAAAAGGAGAAGAGAATAAATAGGATCTGTTGGTGCCGAAACTCATACTTGCTGCAGATAGTTTTAGAAATAATCCAATATTATGAGAACTGTTTACCTATGGTACTGAAAAGCAAAGTTAAATCCATTACCTTATAGCTCTGAAGAAATGTTGGAACATCTCAAGAATCAAATCATCACATTCAAGGTCAAGCATCACAACACAGGACCTAACTTTTGCCACAGTTTCTAGAATTGAGACTCTCTTCCCATATGAGGTACTGGACAAATCATGCAAATTCTCAAAGGCTGTGACTATGATCTGGAAAATATCCTACATAAATAAGATGAAGAACAAAAGCAACATATTATCTAACGTCAATAAACATACATTCGGTATTAAAAAAATAAAAAGAAAAATACAAGCATAATTGGAGGCATGGAAAATTTTCTAAGGTACCTTCATCATATCATCTTCATATGGAGCATCTGGTGCAGTTATTCTTGTGATCTCACTGATACAAGATGCCACTGCAACTTTCACATCCATGTCTGAATGCTTCAGAATATCCCTCACAACCAATGCCTTCACTGATGGGCGAAGGGCAGTGAGCATTGACTTAGATGGTGACTGTTCCACCTTTACTAAGCAGCCCTCAACTTGCTGGAACCAAAACAATTTGAGGGTGAATTGATGTAATAATAATCCAGAACTGCATATGACAAGCGTTAACTCCACCACATGGTAAAAAAATATGCCACAATGGGCAATTGCATGTTAGAATACTCTGGACCATGAAATTACTGTATCAGAAGTATAAGATTTGCAGAAGTAAAACTGTTGCCAAATCATCTTACCTAATTCCTTACTTCAAGTGATCCTATTGCAAAAGATCTGCATCAACATTCCATTTTGGTCTAGAGAATTTTAACACTTTATATTATATGCAACATCCCCCCTCTGTTCTAACTTTGCATTTACATTAAACCATACCAACCTTCTCTAACAACAACAACACACCAAAGAACCTTTTCTTCTAAGTGACCAGTTAAATAATGGATGTTATGGCACAATTACAATCCACGAGGCAATCCTAATTAAGACATGGATTGAATGCATAATCTTGGCAATAATCCTATCAGGACACCTATTGTATGCTTGCTCAAACAATCTGGAGAACCTTCCTCTCCCAATAACTCTTCAGTGGCTATCCAAGTTGGAAATAGAAGCACTTCCAGCTTAAATCGATAGTCTTGTAATACATTTCCCTCATGCCTTTGCCTTTGTTCATTCACGCTTTATTTTTATAACTAGTATTGCAATATTTTTCCTCCATTCACTCACCATATTCTTTGATCCTATAATATTGTTCAACAAGAGACAGCACTATCCCCAGTGCGACCATGAAGCTCCATCAGTATACCATTTTAGCCCTGACGCCTTCCTTGTCTTCATCTTTTCACATTTCTTTCACTTCTAATACTATCCTCATACCATACAAGTACCATGGTTACCAGCATTACCTAATGATTTTTACCATCCCTATGCCTCACATGCTTGTTCTCATTTTTCGCTAGTGTAAGGAAACCCTTTTGTCTCTCACTTCATGCATATGGTATTGGACTTACACATTAAAGTTCTGAAAGCATTCATGAATGCACTTCTATCAGTCAAACTGATGGGCTGGCATACAAAACCACCATGATCTGAACCCTGGATGACACAAAACTACAATAATAAACCTCTACTGGTTTAATGAATGCATAGTATGAACAAACTGAGCAACAATTAAATGGTTGTGGAAAGAAGAAGGCTGGAATGCCATCAGAAATCTATTATCTAAATCACCCGACCTGACAGTACCCATTTTGGGAACGTCCAGTGCCACAGTCACTGAATGGGGGAGTCACCAATCCCCAAAACAGTCCATATAATGTACTTTATCTGTTGGATTATGGATAAGCATTTTTAACACAGGTTTTTATTGTATCAATTACCCTTATGTGATTCCTGTTGAATCATATAGTTACGGGTGGGTGCAGGGCAGACAATTTCAAAGCAGACTCGTCATTCATCAGATAGAGAAAATCTCCAAGATTCCATGATCTGCTGCCAAAACTATTCCAATTCCAACAGCCCGGACTAAGATCGTAGGGATCACTGGATAGTTTTTAGCTGGTTTCTATTTTGTATTCTGTGATTTTTGTTAGAGGTATTGTTGGTTATTAAATGATATTTAAATGACACGACATGCTCACATGGGAAGCTTATTAAGGTGAATTTCAGCTGGCACAGAATTATGCAATTCAGATATCAGTTGAGAAATCATTGCATGTACAGGCAAATGTTTAAGCTTTATTTTGGAGAAAGAGGTAATTGGGATATTCCCTTTTCAATTTAATGCTAATTCAATATGATAAAGAGAAGTCATTCTTGTCACAGCATATTCAGTAACAATATGCCTACTACAAATAGAGAACAATATGCTTATTACAAATTTAGTTTAAACCCTAGTCTTTTAGTGTATTGTCCATGACCAGAGCTTCTCTTTATTTCTTCTCAGCAAACAGCAATCTACCTCACAACAGGCAATCCACCACCATTAGAATGAAGCCACCAATACCAACAAAATAAATCTGAGAGCCAATGAATGCAATCGCAGAATACCTAAAGTATGAGTTAACTGTGGTCTCACATTGGAGTTGTAAACTTTCTTTCATTCAGGATTTGAACACAATAACCAAATCAGAACAAAAGCTTAAACTGCAGATACCCTTAAAACAAGTACGAACAGCATACAAAAGAGAACCGTTCCTAACTAAATGGATGAAGGCAACAAATTTTTAGTTTGCAAGCAGGTTGAAAACAGCATTTGCAATCTTCTAAAACTAATGCCAAGACAGAAAAGTAAAAACAGGACTAAACACACCTAAACCAGCTTCAACCAGTAAGCATATCATCCTATCATAGCACAATTTACACTGCCATATTATCCAAAAGGTCGAGATGATCAGCATATCTATCAGTAACAGTGGGCACGAACAATGTATTGATAAAATTCAACAGGGAATTTCAAATCTGTGGTTGAAAGACACACTAATCCTTTCAACCTCTCCTGATGAGCATGCGAAATCGTGCCACTCCACAGCCAAGGGAGAGAGTGGAAAAGGGCGCATTTATTTCGCAGAAAACGAAGCCTCCCGTGAAAGGAGTGAAAACAAACAAACAGAGGCGCGACTTGAGCTACGATATTGACCAAATGACCTCGAAAAGAATCATTACCACGCAATAAAATTTCCCAATCGGGGAAATATCTAGTACAAATGGAAAACATGCAAAAGGAGGACAAGGCTTACATTGAGAAGCTGCAGAAGCTGGTCGTTAGCAGATGGCGGGCTTTCGAGGAGTTTCGTTCCGACTTCTACGAGCTGGTCCTCCAGCTCTTTCTCCTCCATTTGTTCCAGATCTTCCCTCTCAATTGAAGCCCTGGAGAAACCCTAGAAAACGAGATTGCATGCAGCAGCAACGTTAGGGTTAGAGAAATGAAAGAGAAAATCTACCAGTTTTGTGAGGGGAGATGTTTCCGTACCTTGTGCTTGGGTTCGACAACTCACTCTTCTCCCTGCGGAGAGGATTGCTGTGAAGCGTTTTTAAGGGAATCCAGAGATCCGCACGGATTCCGCTCTAACTATGAATTTTGGTTTTAGGTTCACTTTGGAATCCGCCTGTGTCTTTGGCTTGATTTTGTTCTCCAGTTTTTAATTTAAAAAATATATATATATATATATATATTTTTTATCTTCCGCTACTTGCTTTCAGCTGGTCTGTGATTGTTTGAAATAGTCAATTACATGTAAGGATTGTTTCTGTTTCGTTTTGTAGTCAATTTGCTAGTACAACATAGTTGTGCAATAGTCCATTGTAAGCAGACATCCAACGTTGGAACTGTAGCGGTGAATATGTTCTTTTGCATGTCATTTTGGTGAGACATGCCATGAGGTTCATTTGTTGACACCTAAAACATGCATTCGTTTCAATTGCCAGCATATTCAAGCCACTCATTCGTAATATGCTTGACTCATCCTGGATGAGCTACAGTTAAACTTGAAAGCTAATTAACGATTCCACGCTGCCTAATGAGATGATCACTTCAAGGAGAACCTGGCCAAATTTTACCAAATTTTATGCATGAGATAAACACAGCTAGAATTGCCGTATGTGCCTTATCGTTCCTAAGATCCATAAATACTTATTTATTGATAGTAAAAAAATGATATTGTTGTAATTATTGATCAGAGATAATATTATTTTTATACAAAATTTATGGGTAAAATAGAAAAATAAGAATTTTTTAATAAAATTATCTAATTCAATAAAATAAATTTAAATACATATTTAGAAAAAAAAATCTACATTAAAAACTAATATTTATTGAATATTTATAGAAACATATATGAAAATTTTATATACAGGAACAGAAGATATGCAAATATAAGCAAATAACAAGACATTTGACATTTAATTTCATCTTTGAAGTCATGAAAATACAAAATATAATTGATAATCAATAATAATAATTTGCTAACTAATAATCAAGTAATAAAAATTTCACCATTCTTGAACATTGAGTTCAAGTTTTTGTTATGATAAGTACATATAAACATCACTAACACAAAAGAATTCATATTATAAAATGAATTAGTAGTTAATAATTAATTATTAACTAATATTTTTAAAAAATCTATCTCTGTTTAAGTAATATATATACAAAAATAATGAATATATAATAAAAATATGATTACATGCTTAAATCTTTTATTTTAGATAAAATTAACATTTTCAATAAGTAAAATATTTTGAAAGTTTAAATCTAAAAATTTAAATATTTAAAAAATAAAATACAAAAAATATTTGTATTTAAATTTAAATTTAAAAAATAAATTCATGAATAGAAAAGAAAGACAATTGAAATTTATATTAATTTAATTATCTAGAAGAATGAAATTTATTTATAAATATTTAAAATTAATTTATAATGATTATTTAAAATTAAAGTTTTCATATTTGCCCACATAAGCTTGTTAAAGTTTCAAATTTACCCCACATTTATGGAAAAATCTCTATCTTACTAACCATCCAAAGGGATGGATATGAATAATTTATAAACGTATAAAGGTTGATTTGAAATATTCAAACTTATAGGTTTTTTTTATCAGAATGGGAAGAAGAGTTTCCTAAAATATTTTGATAAGTTTTCCTTTCCTATTGTGTTATATCTTGGATAGTCTGGATAGTTGCTAGAAATTCATAGATCATATAATTTATTCTTTTTATCATGTCTCTAACATAATTGGCAAAGTTTATGTCATGTGACCGAAGTCTTTATTCACATTAGGTCAAATAAGTTACTATTTTTTGTAACATTTTATTTCACTTCAATATGCTCTTACTTCTATATTGCACATCTCCTCAATTCAAATTTTCAATTTAGAAAATTTTACTTTTGTTTTTAAGTCAATGTTTGTTTTAAATTCCTAAAACACACATTGAAAGGAAAATTTAATATAGACAATACATTCAAAACTATTTCTTCAAAGTTTTGTCGATTGGTTTTTTCATTTAGTTGATATAATTATATATTTTATTTATTTATTATTTTTATAATATTAAGGTACAAATTTTTATAAGATGGTACATATTTTAGTAGCATAAAAGATTTACCAATGTCAAATTAATATATGATTTATCTTGGAATAAAAAATTATTTTATGTTGCACCTATACATTATCATATTATATATTTAATAACTTAAATGATATATCTAATATTAAATAATTCAATAATGCATTATAATTATTTTAGTAATCAAAATCTTCATCTTTACTATTTATCTCTTATGAATCATATATATGGAATGTTTAGGTGGAATGCGTTCTAGCGTGGCTATTCAAACCTCTGAAGATGGATTTGCATCCTTTGAAGGTTCTTTTGAACACTAAAAACTTTAACTCCCACTAATAGCTAGATTCTTAAACTTTTAAAGCTAAAGTCCTTCCTTTGAAAGTCTTCTACATGATGAACTGAGTTCTAGATAGTCTTTTAGACCTCTTAAACTTGAATTCCTTTCTCTGAACCTATCATTTGAAATTTTCAAACTTGTTCTACACTTCAGAAATGATTTTTTGACCTCTAACCTTTCATCTGAAGTTGCTTTTGAAGCTTTAAGACTTTGTTTTTCACTTCGTACAACTTCTAAAACGTCCTCTAAAGCCTTTAGAATTTTCTAAAGTATCTTTTGAGCTTTTTCAATGTGATTTCAGAGTTATGTTTATGTCTCTAAGACTTCTTTTGAAGTTTAAAACCTATAATTTCTGTGCATCTACTTGTTTTTTCCTCTAAAACTTATAATGCGATTTTTTAGGCTTCTTATAATTTATTTTACATGACAAATCACGGAATTCTTATTTCCTTAGTGTGTTTATCTATTTTATCAATTTGTTTTGACAACACTTTGGAAAATAACTTGTTCATACTCAAATTTCTCACTCACTTGTTTGCTCATCATCAATATATGGCTATTACATTGTGTTCATCATCAAAATAAATCCAATTAAGGGGTTAGACTTAACAAAATTTGCATGAAATTCCCCCTAATCTTATTCAATCTCTCTTTTTCTTCATGATTGCATCCATCATGATTTAACCACATGTGAACCATACCTTGGATGTCCCTAAGGGCCCATTGTTGATCTCAAAGTAATTAAAATGATTGAATGCAATTTGATGCATAGATTAACAATTAAAAAGATCTCCACCATTGATTGCACTCAACTTGTTGTTGTTAACCAATTGAGTTGAATTATCCACACATGTGTATATCCTATTGGGTCCTTTAGACTTAGCTTAACCCAAGAGGGGAGGGGTGAATTGGGTTTATAATACCCCTAATAATTAAACTCTTTCTTATTCATGTGCTTGTGTAATTTGCTGTAAATAAATAATGCAAAGTAAAGAGCAAGAGAATAAATCAATTACATAAAGGAGACATAATGTATAGTGGTTTAGGACAACCTCCCTACTCTACTTTTTCAAGAACACACTCCTTGTGTCTTGGGTTCCATTAGCTCACTATAATGAATACAATTAGTACCACTGCACTTCTAAATTCTTGATCTAGGAGGCATAAAGTATTTAGCAATTCATTTTGAGATACTTCTCCAGTAATTAAATTGTCCTTCTTGATTACAACTCAAGGAAGCATATAAACTTGGTACCTCTAATACTCTTCTTGATTCTAGCTCAAGGGGGCCTTGTACAACTCTAGTAAGTTGGTTATGAGATACTCTCAAATAATCACACTTATACTTCTTGAGCTTAGTCTCCTCTACCAACTCAAGGAATACACAAAAAAGTGAACAAAAAGAAAATTACACTTTCGGCTAGTGTATCGATGAAGTTTTAATGCTTGGCCTTAGGTTGCAAAGATTTTTTAAAGTTTTTGGCTCAATCAACCACTTGTCCAACCCTTGAAATCTTCCAAAATCTCTCTTTAAATAAATCTCTCAAAATCCTGACTATTGGAAGAGATTAGGTGGCAATTCATGACTTTGCAATATTTAAATTTCTAACTGTTGGGAACTATAGGGGGATCGCAGGTGCTGCGACATTCTGCTGCCTCCCCTAGGCGTTATGGCAAGCGTATAGGAAACCTGTTATAGTCGAAACCCTAAAAGAACTTTAAAACCCATGCTGTTATGTGATGGTAGGCGGATCGCAGGCAGCTACAATACTGATTGCGCTCCAGGCACTACTCATAGGCGGTATGGGCTTTGCCAGGCATTGTTTCTTCTAATGTGGCAAATAGTATTGATGCTTACGACTGCAATCACAAGCACTACCCAGAGGTGGCTACGAAGTGGCTGTGGTTGTCTAGGGAGAACACTTTCTCCTAATAACATCATAGGTGGTATGGCAGGTGGCTTTGGGGTAGGTAAATGGCGTGAGTGTCTATAGTTTTGACACTTTTACACTTTGTCACTTTGTAAGCCTTAACACTTTACATATAAATTTTCTTGTGTATTTGTTAATCATCAAAATATAAGTAATCATATTTAATTGCAAGATGGAGCATCCACAATCTCCTCCTTTTTTAAGATTAATAAAATATAATTCTTTTCTTATTTCTTCTATGATTTTCTCATTGAACATGCAAACATTTTTCATATTTGTTTGAAAGCTATATTTACTTATACCCATATTGTAATACCCCAAGGTGTTAAAGTAAGAAAAATTTTCTTAAATCATTATTTTGGGGCAATTATGCGTATAAGTTGGTTAAACTTATGAAAGGATTAATTATACAATTTCATTTAACCATGAAAGGGATAATTATGCACATGAATAATCATATCTATGAAGAGAGTTGAATAATCATATCTATGAAGAGAGTTAATTATGTAATTCAATGAAATTATGAGAGAGATGATTAGTGACATATGGATTGTAATTATTTGGAAAGATTTACAGTGG
Organism: Pouteria campechiana; assembly: GCA_036873735.1. Classification (NCBI taxonomy): domain Eukaryota; kingdom Viridiplantae; phylum Streptophyta; class Magnoliopsida; order Ericales; family Sapotaceae; genus Pouteria; species Pouteria campechiana. Next base: position 33,429 of record JAYJMB010039344.1, on the reverse strand, counting down.
AAAGATTATAATAAGTCATTGCAAAGGGCTACATGTGTATGGTGTGAAGATGCACCATTGAAGCATCAAAGGAGAAACATGTTAAATTGCTCCATCATGCCAATTCGTCAAACCCATCCCCATTTCATGCCCACCTTTCATTGCAGCCACTTCCCTCTCATTCACACCCTCTTTCTCTCATCATTATAGCAAGGAAAATTCTCCTATGTGCATGTAACCTCACCCATATGAATTGGGGATGAAAACCCCATCTGTTTGGAGATGGTGGAGAGGAGGAAAATTTTGTTTCATCAAGAAATGTCCTCTCTTGTTGCCATTGGTGGAAGGAAATTAGAGATTTAAGTTAGCTTTTCATTTCTAGGGAGAAAATAACACCCAAATCTAGTGGTAAGTCTCTCCCCCAAACCTATTTCAAAAATTCTATTTTGCTATTGCTAGACAAATTTGTGGATTGTTTGTGGGGTTTTTGGAAGAATTTTGGTGGATTTTCATGGGAAAATGAATGGAACATTTAATTGCAATGTTGACGATGAGAAATTCGTGCATATGATTGCCCACGAATTGGATGGCCACTTTTTGCATCTTGTGCAATGTATTTCATGAATGAAGTGATTGGGAAAGAAACTAACTTGGTTTAGGGGTTTGATGGATTAGTTAGTAATACTATTTTGATGTTAATTATGTTGAACCATGATTGTATGATTTTAGAAATGAATTTTAGTTACTAAATCTTGTTGAAAATTTCAACTTAAATGATGCATATTAGATGTTTGATAAAATGCTTCTATAAAAAATAAAATGGATTTGGATGATTTAAAGATAACCCTTAATTGGCCATTTAATAGGCACTAAAATAAGGCATTGATGTTTTTAATGAATGATTAAAGAAGGCTGGAATTTTGGGTAGTAATATGAATAAGTTAATATGCAATTTCTGCACTTGAATTACACTAGAGAAACTTTCATAACTAGATAGCAATATGGGCAAGAAAATAGACAAATTATGACACCTAAGAATGAGGTTTGGTTGACTTGAAATGGTGCATAAAGTAAGGAAGGAAAATAGTTGGGTTTAAGCCTTGAAATCATGACAAATTTCATGTTAAAATGAAGCTTAAGGGCCCTTTGTATAGTAGCTTGAATGAGTTATAAATTTGAAATTTTTTTACCATGGTAAGCTACTTGATTAGAGTTGCCTTTGTATGAGAAATATATGTAAGTTAACTTTTGGTGCATGTTCTATATGTAGGGTCATTTGAGCGTTGATGGTAAGCAAGTTATGGAACTTGAAGATGTGTAATTGTACTCCATTAAGGTAAGTGGGCTCTTTTTCTTATTCGTGTGTGAATGCATGATTGATGAGATAGTAAGTATCTTGTGATTACAGGCACTGTGTTTTCAATGATGTTTATTTTACTGTATGGATGTATGAATTATTTGGGATAGCAAGCATCCCACGAATTTACATTAATTAGTGTTTATTATCTTATGTGAACATGTGGATTTTAGAGATAGAGAGTATTCTGTGCTTTTATATGAAATAATATTTGTTATGTCATGTGAATGCATGAATTAATGGGGATAATGAGTATCCCATGACTTTGTTAAGTGATATTTGTTGTATTGCATTATGGATTGAAATGATGAAATTATTTATTGCTATGCGATGGCTTTGAATGATTTACAAGTGTAATTGAATTATTGTTGATATTGCATTGTTTTGCATTCTATCATGAGTCATGAATCATGATGGTCATGATCGTATTATGTGGTATGTAATGATATGATGTCAGATGGGGGATGTTTGGATGGATGGGTGGTTGTTATATAATATGTAATAATATTATGTCAGATGGGGGATATTTGGATGGATGGAGGAATGATATTATGTGAGATGTGTGGGTTGGGATGGATGGGTAGTAAAGATGTAAATGAATGACTTGAGATATGACCTTTGGTGGCTATAACGCCTCGCACCCCTAACCTATGTATTTTGGCCATCTCATAGATTGTTCTTTATTAGGACTTATGCCAGACGCTACTATTCCCCTTCTTTTCAATAATTTCCCTATGCTTTGCCAAAAATTTAGCAAAATTTGTCCTGTATTTTGAGGGTATAACCTGTACAATTTCTAATCATGTATAAAATTGGAATTTTACAATTAAAAATCAAATCATAAATCACTAAACTAGCCCATTTTATCCACAGCCCAGAACCTGCATTGCCCCATGATAGCAATAAACATATTTAATCCCTATCAATATCATATACATTTTTCACTATTATGACATATTATTCCACTACAATATACATCATTTGTCATTAATACAAATATACAAATTATCCTTATACAAAAATATAAAGGGATTCCAATCCCGACATATTATCTTACCATTAAAATTGTCTTTACACATGTATAGTAATCCCAATCCATAGTTGAGAGTCTTCACCTGGCCTGTCAGCTAAAAACATAAGAATAAAAAGGTATGAGTCCAGCAACTTAGTAAGTAGGCAAAAATAATAAATAATAAATAATCCACAAATAACATATTTCATACCAAACAATTGATCATCCCAACCATCACATATTACGGACATGCCATACTTGCATGAACATCTCATAATTATACCATTATACCAGAATATTCACATGGAATATTTTTAATACCAATTACACATACACTCATTCGATTATCCAACACACTGCAATTAAAGAGTTTTAGAATAATCCTTCTTCCTTACCATCAATCATTCCCACATCAATCCAAACAAATAAAACTTAAGGGAATATCTATTATTCTCATTCTGTATTACTTACCAATTTATAAAGATGTCCATATACGAGAATAATCATATATGATTATTCTCATAATATCAACAAACACTACATGTTTCAATACAAGAGACATTCATGATCCTTAACATTTATGCCTTCACAAAACCAATATAACATCAATCATTAACTATTGAGGGATATCCATTATCCCTAATCAATCACACATGCCCAGATTTCAAACAAAATGGGGTATCCCCATATACTCAAACAGAAAAAGGGGCCTACTTACTTTATCGAAGAACACTTTCATAATTTTCCTTCAATCTTCTTTCCAATCACTTGAGTTGCGCATCAATATTCCATAGCTTCCATTTACTCGACAGTCCTACACATATAACCATTCCATTCATTTACAAAAGTAACTCAAACTAATTCATTTCAAACCAATCAATTAGATACTATGATTGATTTATTGCTAAACCTATATACTTTTCAAATGTATAATTGCATGCTAACATTAATCATAAGATTGTACATGTCTCTTTAGCCATTTCCTACTCATGTCTTTCATAAGAAATTTCATTTCTAATACAAATATTTGGTATACAACAGGCTTATATGCAATTAATCTCAAGAACAAACTAATTAGAACTTTAATCCAACCCATTCATGACTCACATAACCCATACACAAAACCCCCTTTTTATAGTTCATAACCAACAAAATCTTTAGATGTTTATAATTTAATTCGTTCCAAAAATACTATACTTCATAAGTTAATCATCTTTCCCATAGTAATTTCACATAAATCAAGCACTTTCCCCTAATTCCTACTATTCACGAATTGGGTATAAACCCCATCAAGGCAAAATCATAACTTTTTATGCTTAAACATGTCCCAACACACAAAAATCCATGAATAAAACATTTTCCTCATGGTTTTAACACCCAAATTCATTATTTTCCCTAAAATTTACTATTTACAAAACCCTAATCATGCCAAACCATCAATTTGAACAAGAAAACAAAGCTTACCTTGCTATTCACGTATGGCTTCCTCCCTAGCATGTGAATCTGGCTCCAAATCCTCTTAACCATCCATAGGTTGTAGCAACACAACCTCATCTTTCTCTTTTCACCATTCAAATGATTAAATCTCAAGTTTGAATCCATGACGGATTGATTAGAAACCTAAACAAGCTTATCCCCTCAAGAAATTGCACGAAAAATGAAGCAAGAGAGATGAGTTTTCGATATAGGGCATGGGAAAGAATGAGAAATGGGACAACTAAAATGAAAATGAAATGACTAAGAAAAAAATGGGTTACACATACTTATCCCGACGTCGGCGTCACGCCACCAAAAAAATCTGACGCCGCCTAAATAAAGTCTTGGTAGTGGCACTACAGTGCCTAACCCGCCTTACCTATTACCTATTTTCCTACATTAGCATCGCGACACTGAATTTTAAGGTCACTGCACCGAATTCGCTGCCCCCTCCTGATTTGATTTTTGAGCTCCTTTTTCATCATATTTTTCTAATTTTTTCTCATATATTTACACCATAATATTTTTCATATAATATTAACATCAAATGCATAAAAATTATGCCCCAAAAAACTGACATCAAATCATTTGCATTATTTTATTTCAAAAAAATTTCTTCCCATCTCAATCCATTACTAAAATCAAAATTTAGAAATTTTCCTCACTTCAATTCCTTTCCTTTTGCGAGTTATATTAAAAACAACTCCAGTGTACTCAAATATTCAAGTACCAATTTATTAAAATTAATACCGCAGGTGTTATAGTAGCATTGTGCCCTTGTAGGCCAAAAATGTTATGCCTAGGTGGCACTAATATGATATGACACCCGTGGGGTGTCGTCCTGCCCAAATGGCACAATAATGAAGATGATATAACACTGTAGGGTGTTTAGATGTATCTGAATGGCATACCATGTGATATTTGAATAGAAATGATTATGATTTGTGAATACGTGATGAGGAATAGATATACATAAGGATGATATGCTGATGATGATAAATGTGAACCCTTGATCAGAATGTAAGTGATGAATATGTTTTAAAGAGAATGAATTGCTGATAATAATGTATTTAAAAGGATATATTTGGATGAGAATGAATTGATGATGAGATTAGACGTAGTAACGATATAATGTGAATGGATGTGAGTGACTTGATGATGAGGCGATACATGATTCTTGATTATGAGGATGAGTGGTAGTGAGGTTGCATATGAATTAGGATTATGAAAACATGTGCATCATGAGCATGCAAACAATGTTGCATTGTCTTGCACTATCTTGAAATTCCATATGTCAAGGAATTGTTTGTGTATTGCAATTAATAATGATTCCCCAATACATTATTTACTATTGTTTTCTATTTTGCCTACTTACTGAGTTTACCTGGACTCATGCCTTTTATTTTTTATTTTTAGTTGACAGATCAGGTAATAGAGCCAATTGGGGTTGGTGCTAATGATTGGGATTTGAAAAAGACTTTATGGTGTATTTTTAATGAATTTAGGGTTGCTAATTCCCCATAATATATATGAAATTTGTAGTTGATAAAATTCCAATTATGATGATATTGAATTATATTTAAGGAAATTGTATGGGCAGGTCATAATAGTAGAATGAATGGGATGTATGTGAATGTATTTTTATGCAGGTTTAGTAATGCCATTGCCATGTAGTTTCGATTTTGGGTAGTACATGGGTGTGAGTTTTTTTTATTGTTTATGATAGTGATGTATGATTGATTAGAAATATGAAATTAAGTGGAGAATATTGTGTAGGTGCAAAATCCTTATATTTCAGGGGAGATTCTGTCGAATTTATAAAAAAATTTTGTAGCGTTTTTCTTTAGGATATAAGATGGTAGTGCCTAAGGAGCGGGGCATTACATATATATAAAATGATATCTCTTTGAAGCATATACTTCTATTCAAAATATATCTCATTCAAGCATGATTATTCAACTTGTTGTCCATAATTTATCATTTTTTCAAGAATGTATCTCTTTTAAGCATAATCATTCAAACATTTTTGCTTCTACATCATGATCACAAATATAAAATTCTAATTAATACTAGAAACTATTCATGACATTAGCAAAATTCATTCACTATTTGTAGGGGTGTAAGTTGGGGTGTGTTCAACTCAAACCAAGCTACCCAAAACTGAATTACAGGCAGAGTTGGAAATTTATTATTCAACCAGAACCCAAAATTTTTGACCCAAACCCAAACCCACAGAAACTTCGAGTTCAGGGAGGGTAAGGGGGTCAGGTAGCCTACTCCAACTCGAACCCGCACATCCCTTCATTAAAAAAATAAAAATATATTATTTTTCCTGCCCTTATGAACTATTCATCATTTCATTTTCAACTTTTCATTTCCCCCCATTACTGCCCCTACTCGCACACACCCGCCCTACCTTGCAACTGCCCTCTTCTTTGATTCTTCCCATCTGGTGAAGTTGAGTTGATTATTTGTGCATAGAGGTGTATGATTTATTATTTGGTTTGTCATAATTTTTCAACCTAAAGTCAGCCCACACATGTAAGGTTAGGGTTAGAGTTGGGAAAATATTATAAAAGTAAGGGTTAGGGTTAGGGTTGGGCAAACTCAAACCTGCCCGACTTACACCCCTAACTATTTGTGCTATAATCTCAGACAAATGATAGTCTCATTAAAACTCAAATTAAGCACAATTTATTAAATCCTTTTTAAAGATTATAAAAGATTTGACTAAGAAGTGAATTCTTATTTTAGATTTTGAAGTTTAAAGTTCCCCAAATAGGTTTAACATATACTTTGGGATTGTAGTCATGTTAAATTTGAAGTTTCATTTCATATCCAAACAAAAATAATGATTAAAACTTCTTACTTCATTTAGAAATTTTAAAAGCATACAGACAACTTTGAGTTGAGGATTTGGGAAATCTAATATCTGTATATCAACTCAATCAAGCCAAGTTAAATCCAATTTTTGAAGAAATCATTTGAATTATGAGATATGTGAAATACTATTGAGCACAAATGGAAATCAACTAAAAGAAATGTATGTGAAATATTACTGATGTCCCCCTTTTTGTCATTAGCAGAAATGAAACACAAAAATATACAAAATCATCCACAATGATTCAAACAAGTTCAAAATGAAAATCCTTATAGAAGAAAAATGATCTCCCCATAAGACCAAATCATAAAAGTAAAACTCTAGATTCTCTCCCCCTTTTTGTCAAACATCTAGGGCCTTAGGAGTAGCAGTCACATGATCCTGAGATGTAGTAGGATGTGGATGAGAGCTAGGCTCCCCTTGAGTGGTAGCTTGTGTGGAAATCAACTCAACAATGGTAAATATTGACTTTGGATCATGGGTGGTAGGAGTCGGAACTGTGGAGGGGCTGTGAGTAACTAGATTAGGTATGGAAGGTGTGGTAGATGTAGTATGTGGAATTCCAAAATGTGAAAGAAACATGTCTAGCTTCTTTTCCATGCTCTGTATGTATGGCTCCTGTGCTCTTCGTAGCTCACCTACATCCTCTCTTAATTCTTTCACTTCTAGTGATAGCCTAGTAAATGCAGAGGATCTAGGGATAAGAGCTGCAGGTTGGGCACTAGAGTATGAAGAATCTCTCTCAGCAATGGGGCTATCTCTATCATGCCTCTCTCTCTCTCTCTCTCTCTCTCTCTCTCTCTCTCCTCTAGCTCATCCGCCACCTGTGAGTGAGCTCTCTCATCACCTTCTTCCTCTTCTTTAGTTCCCTCTTCTTCTTCCATTTCTTGCTTATGCTTGGCATTCTGCTCCGCCAAGTAATTGGATTGCCTTACTTGCATCCATTTTAGTAAGGTTTCACTAACCCAGCTTTTCTTATGGTAGCAACCCAAAGACACTATAGGTGCTAGAGAAGGGTTCTACTAGAAATCCAGCAAAGCTCCCTTATAATATGAGGGTTTGCACCTCTTCCACAATTATTATATTCATACACATAATCCTAGGATCAATGAAAACATTTACAATGTAATGACACATAGCTTCCTTGGACCTGCATTAGAATCAGTTCACAAGCACACCTAAGAAATAATCATTCTTAAAGAATGAAATATAGATCTCATAATTACGACATGCCAAGTTCAACATTCTCACATAGTCTAATACATCAAATTCATAGTTTGAATCTTTTAAAATAAATAATAATTATGAAATAATCAAAATGGGATCCTTAGGATATGCCAAGTCATCTATGAATGTGAGGCAAGGCAACCCGCCTAGACCTTGCCATGAGCGCCAACCCGTGGTTGGGCTCCATCATCTTCTTTGTCAACTAAAACCATAAAGGAAAATAGTGTGAGTCCAGGCAAACTCAGTAAGTAGGTATGATGGAAAACAATAGTAAATAGTCAAGTGTAATGACATATTCAAGTTCATAATAATGCAACATATCTCACACATATATATATATTGTTAAATCATGTTATTTAGCTTGATTTTGATGACAAACATTCTTAACCAAGTATGTTTTGATGATGACCAAAAGCATGAATGAAACATTAAGGTACTAATATTTTGCTCTCAAGAATGTTATAGAAAGATAAACTTATACTTAATTTGAAAATAACCTTTATGATGACAAAAGGAAGACATAAAGAAAATGCTCTTTACAAAATTAAGTATATAAAATTTCATATATACTTAGTTCAAAAAAAACAGAATCTGAAGTGTTGAACACATGCTTGGAAGCCAACAGACCATCTTCAGAGTCCTTGCGTGCTTCAGATGAAATCACATTGCTTTGGACACATCTTAACGAACTTTAGAGAAGATAGTTGAAGTTTTAGAAACTAACATGATACGGCTCAGAAATATTCAGACAAGCGTCGGAGTCTTCATAAGTATCAATGCACTTCAGAGAAAATTTAAATACTTCAGACAAGTCGCAGCATGCTTCAAAAAAAGTTGAAGTGCTTCGGAGAAGTCACGAAAGTCTTAGAGATATCTCTATACACTTCAGAAATAACATAACAAGCTTCGGAGATAATCAATCATGCATCGGAGATGTTAAACCATGCTTTAGAGAACCTAAAGTTATGTTTCGGAAAGAATTCAGACAATCTTCGAAAATAGTGATCATGCTTTGGAGATGTTAAACCATGCTTCGGAGAACCTGAAGTCATGTTTCAGAAAGAATTTAGACAATATTTGAAAATAATGATGATGGTTTGGAGATGTTAAACCATGCTTTGAAGATGTTAATCAAGCTTCAGAGATGTTTGACCAAGGCCTCAGATTGCTTTTTTGAAGGTAATATAAGTTCAAAAAATTTGAACTTCTCTCAACAAGTGACTAATGCAACTAAGAAAGATTACTATCACTTTAGAAAATCTAAAGAAAATAAGTCAGATTATCCGAAATCAATCAAGACACAACATGTTCACTCGTCTCTTCGGAACATTTGATACAAAAAGTGAATGTTTAGAAAAATCAACAACAAAAGTAATGGACTGATACCAGAAGGTAACAAAGTTAGACATCAGACAAAAGATAAGGTAATGAAAAACATTTTCAAACGTTTAAATATTTGCCAAGATAAGCAACAGAAAAATCTTTCTCAACTTATAAAGAGAGATTTAGAAGTAGAAGAAAATAACCCGATTGAACATTTTTTGAACTTTATTGATCACATGAAGAGCATTCAGAATCTTTCTCTAAAAGTTCAACTCTAACGGATACAACTCAGTTAGAGTTATTAAAGTTCAAATCTCTACTCGATCAAGGAGTTTGAATCTTTTACTCTTACTATTTAATCTTTCACTTAAAATTCTGAATTTATGTACAAATCTGCCTAAGTAAGAGGCATTAATTTATACATTTTATTTTAGTATTTGGCAACACAAGCAGATTGCTTGATGTTTATGTATAGAGATAAGCAAGTAGGGAACTTGCTGAAAGGGTGTAAGTTTGTTGGTGAGTTTTGAAAAACTAACAGGTTGTGAAAGTTTCTGGTTAGCTTGGAAAACCAGTAAGTTAGTTGGTGAGCTTATTATAAAACCAACATGTATTTGATCAAGTTGATCAAGGTATTAGTGGAACCTAAGCTTAGTAGAGAAGATTGACTTAGAGAAGTGGAGTAGGAAACTAGGAAGGGCATAACCACTATAAAGATTTTGTGTTGTTTGTTGTCCAATCTATTTTATTTGTTCTTTCAGCACCATAATCATTTGATTTAGACCAAAAGTTTTAAGCTTAATTCACCCCCCTCTTAAGCTAACATTGCATAAGGTACCAACAAGTGATATCAGACCAGGCTTCACTAGTTAAATTTGTATTACCAGTATATTAACTTGTAAAGAGATTCAAAATGGCCGGTATGTTCTACAATACATCTGCTGAAGGACAATCTACTTCCAGACTCCCTCTATTTGATGGAACTAATTACGAGTATTGGAAAATAATAATGCAAAATTTTTTTACTGCCAAAGATTACCAGTTGTGGCTTGTAGTGAAAAATGGAAAGAATGTTACCAATATTGAAGATAAATACACTGCAAAGGATATACAAGCAGTAGAACGTGATGCTAAGGCAAAGAACTGCCTCTACTGTGCTTTAACCTCTTCTGAGTTTGAAAAGATTTCTACATGTGATTTTGTTAAAGAAATCTAGGATAAACTTAAGGTAGCACATGAAGGTACAAACTAGGTAAAGGAGACTAAGATAAATATTCTAGTACAAGAATATGAAGCATTCTCCATGAAGGAATTAGAAAGCATTTCTGAAATATTTGGACGATTTCAAAAAATACCAACAGCCTAAAGAGCTTAGGAGAAAAATATAAAGAGACCAAGCTGGTAAAGAAAATCTTAAGATCTCTTCCCATATACTAGATGCCTAAAGTGACTACTATTCAAGAAGTAAAAGATCTCATGAAGGTAATAGTAGAAGAACTCATGGGATCACTCATGACTCATAAAGTACTAATGAAGCTGAAAGTACCAGATGAAGTCAAAGGCAAGAAAACAATAGCCTTACAAGTAGAATCAAAAAATGAAAAATCTTCAGAAGATGCCTCAATCTCTGAAGATGATGAGGATATGGCAATGATAACAAAGAGATTTATAAACATGTTCAAAAAGAGAAGATTTGAAAATAATTCCAAAGACTTCAAAAGCAAAGATAAGAAAAAGGAAGTTCTAATCTGTTAAAACTGCAACAAGCCTAAGCATATGAAGTTTGACTGCTCAGAATCAGACAAAAAGTAAGAAGATAAGAAGAAAATGTATAACTCTTACTTTGATAAAAAGAATTTTCCTAATAACAAGAAATTTGGAAAGAAAAAAAAGCATAGGCTGCAAGGGAGATGCTGGAAAACATGATGCAAGAAAGCTCAAGTGAAGAAGAAGAAGAAAATGAAGCTCAATTCAGCTCACTCAGCTCCAAAGAAAAGGATCAAGAAGAACATCATACTGTAATAAGCTTTATGATTATCCACAATGATGAGGTAAATTCAAAACCTAAAATTTTTGATATTGAAGAATTATTAGAAGAACCGTATTTAGATTTCAAAACATTAAAAGCTAAACACAAAGAAAACTTGAAAGAACAATTAATGAATGCTCTAAATTAAAATAAGAAAACACATTGCTCAAAACTGATCAAAATATAAATATAGAACTTGAGCAAATTAAAGTAGAAAGTCATGCTCTTAGAAGAACCTCAACTATAACCTTATTCAAACTTAAAATAAAGAAAAATATAAGAAACTAAAGAAAGAAAAATTATAAAAGAAAAGTAGAACCCAAATAGAATATGACTTGGATTCGCAAGACAGTTACTAAAATTATAAATGCAACTATATATCCAAAAAAATAGTTTAATAGCACCTAAAAAATAATGGATGCCAAAATATTCTGCTACTAACCCACCTGGACCCATTCCTAAATAGGTACAAAAAATTATAGCTTAATTTCATTACTACAAGTGTGTTTGAGAGCCACAAAGAATAGCAAGTGGTATATTGATAGTGGTTGCTCAAGATACATGACAGGAGAAAGGGAGCCGTTCACAGAACTGAAAGCCAAAAATGGAGGAACAGTCACCTTTGGGGATAATCGAAAAAGTAGAGTGGTTGTAATTGGTAAAATTGGCCAATCTCCTTCTATTAAAATTTTAAATATTTTATTAATAAAAGGATTAAAATACAACCTTTTAAGTGTAAGTCAATTCTATGACAATGATTACAAAGTTGTATTTGAATCTCATAGTTGTTCTATATTAGATAGTTCAAATTCAATTTTAGTACTTGGAAAGAGACATAAAAATGTGTATGTAGTGGATTTATGTGATATCCAAGTCAAATGTCTTGTTGTAAATGAAAATGAACCCATGTTGTGGCATAGATTACTAGGATATGCCAACAAGAATTTGATTAAAAGACTATATAATAAAGATCTAGTTATTGGCTTACCAAAACTCGAATTTGACAATAAGTTGTATGATGCTTACATGAAAGGCAAGCAAGTAAAAGAATCATTTAAATTAAATAAAGAAGTATACACAACCAAACCTCTTTAGTTGCTACATATGGATTTAGTTGGTCCAACAAGATTAAGAAGCCTTAGAGGGAAACATTACGCATATGTCATTGTAGATGACTTTAGTAGATTTACCTAGGTAATGTTTTTAACATCCAAAGATGAAGTTTTTTTATTCTTTGAAGTATTTTCCAAACATGTGCAGAACGAATAAAGCTCTCATATAGTTGCCATAAGGAGTGATCATGGTGGAGAGTTTAAAAAACATGGATTCACTAATTTCTATAAAAACAATAGAATTCTTCAAACTTTCTCTACACTAAGAACACCTTAACAAAATGAAGTAGCTGAAAGGAAAAATAGATCCTTGCAAGAAATGGCAATGACAATGTTAAGTAAATACAGTCACTCATAATATTTTTGGGCTAAAGCAATGAATAGAGCATGTTACATTATTAGTAGAATCTTTGCTAGATTCATACTTAACAAAACTCCATTTGAATTATACTATGACAAGAAATCAAATATCTCATATTTTCATACTTTTAGATATAAATGCTTTATTCTTAAGAATGACAAAGAAAACCAAGGGAAATTTGAAAACAAATCTAATGAAGGCATCTTCCTTGTTTATTTTATTGTTAGTAAATCATTTAGAGTCTACAATCTAAAAAGCATGATGTAGAGGAATCTATTCATGTAAAATTTGATGAAAATACTAACTCCTCTATAAGGTCAAGTGATTTTAATGATGAGACAGGTGAACTAATAACCTCAGTTAATAAAATGAAAATACAAGACAAGGAAGGAGAACCTTCTCAATCAGAAATACAAATAGATGAAAAAGAAACAGAAAATGAACCACCCATCACTAAGGTAAACAATGAAGGTAACGAAATTTTCCCCAAAAATTGGAGATTTATGCATGATCACCTTAAAAGTTAAATAATTGGTAGTGTATATGACAAAGTTAGAACTAGATCTTCTTATGACCAAGTATGTGGCAATTTTGCTTTTATTTCTCAAATAGAACCAACTTGCATAGAACAAGCTTTAGAAGATGAAAATTGGATTTCAACTATTTAAGAAGAATTATACCAATTCAAAAGAAATAATGTTTGGACTATTGTTCAAAGACCAAATCATTAATCTACTATAGGAACTAAATGAGTTTTTAGGAACAAATTAGATGAATCTAAATTATAGTGGGAAATAAAGCAAGATTAGCAGCAAAAGGGTATTGTCAGGAGGAAGGCTTTGATTTTGAAGAATCACGTGCTCCTATTGCAAGAATTGAAGCCATTAGAATGCTATTTGCATTTGCATCCTTTATGAATTTCAAGTTATATCAGATGGATGTAAAGAGTGCATTCTTAAATGGACTTATTAATGAAGAGGTTTACATAGAACAACCACCTGGGTTTGAAGATCTTCATAACCCAGATCATGTATTTAAACTTAAGAAAGCCCTCTATGGTTTAAAATAGGTTCCTAGAGCCTGGTATGAAAGGTTAAGCAAATTTCTTATTGAGAAAGGTTTTTCAAGAGGCAAAGTTAATACTACACTCTTCATTAAGCATGCAACAAAAGATATTCTTATAGTTCAAGTATACATTGATAATATAGTATTTGGCGTAACTAATGAAAATCTTTACAAAGAATTTTCCAAGACAACATAGGGAGAATTTGAAATGAGCTTGATGGGTGAACTCAACTTCTTCTTGGGATTACAAATTAAGTAGAAAGAAAGAATCTTCATTCACCAAGCCAAATATACAAAAGAACTGCTAAAGAAATTCAATATTGAAGATGGAAAAAGGTATGGGACACCAATGAGCACTTCAATAAAAATAAACAAAGATGAAAGAAGTAAGTCTATCTGTCAAAAACTCTACAGAAGCATGATAGGTTCTCTGCTATATTTGACTTCTACTAGACCTAACATATTATTTAGTGTATGGATGTGTGCTAGATTCTAATTAGAACCAAAATAGTCATATCATATTGCTGTAAAAAGAATACTTAGATATCTTTTAGATACACCTAATCTTGGATTACGGTATCTAAAAGGTTCAGATTTTAATTTAATAGGTTACTCAGATGCAAATTTTTCTAGATATAAAGTAGATAGAAAGAGTACCTCAGGATCTTGCCAATTTCTAGGAAGCATGAATATCTCATGATTTTTTAAGAAACAAACATCAGTTACATTATCAACTGCTAAGGCTGAATATGTAGCAGCAAGTAATCATTGTGCACAGATCCTATGGATGAAATAGCAACTAAAAGACTTTAGCCTTAACTTTGTTGATATACTTATTATATGTGATAATACTATTACTATAAATCTGACCAAGAATCCAATTCTACATTCTAGAACTAAACATATAGAAATCAGACATCATTTTATTAGGGACCATGTTCAAAATCACAACATTAGCTTGGAATTTGTCCCAACAAAAAATCAACTAGCAGACATCTTTACAAAACCATTACTAGAAGAAAGATTCAACATGATAAGAAGAGAATTAGGCATTCTAGATTTAAGTGCATAAAATGCACATTTCATTAAAAAAAGTATTAATAATAACATCTTTATTAAAAAAATTATTTAATTAGCAAGAACATCTATTATAGCTTCCAACTCTTCAATACGTTGATTAGCTTCTGCCAATTCTTCTTCTAGTTTCTTCATGCGATCCATCACCTTATTATATGCTACACATCTCTTTGTCAAAAGATGATCAGCATTACAGTTAGATCCTCTAGCATAAAATAGTTCTTATTTTAACTGTTTTATCTGCCTCTTTAAAAAATGAACTCGAATGGACTCCTCTGACTGATCATTCTCTCTTTTGTAGTGAACTTGATTTGTAAAAAACCTTGATGACGCCATATTTTTTTCTGAAATTTTGGTTAAGCTTCTATCTAATAACATGTAAAATTAAAAACACATTAATGCATATTCATTTATCTACTATGGTAATGATATTGTTAGCAGGTCAAGAGGATAGTTAATGAGTACACTAAAAACTGTAATCTGAATTACAAGATATGTAGTTAAGTTAAACTTCGGACTTTGGAATCTCTGAAGCCCCAAACAAGCTCATTAAAAATCTCTGAAGAACTAAAACAAACATTCAAAGATCAGTAAACTCCTCCGAAGCAACACTTCGGAATATTTGAAACCTCAAATTAAACAATTTTATCCAAAGGATCCCTTTCAGAATTGGTATCGTTAGTATTTTGGAGATCTTTTTATATGAAATTCAAAATTAAATCAATCTTCTCCTAAGGACCTTTTTAGAATATCTGAAGCCTAAACATAATAGTTTTTTGGAGAACTTTATAAAACTGATCCAAAAGCATAAAATTCATTCGAAACTACCTAAACCCCTCTCTCTGAACTCCTTGAATCCCTCCTTCAGAGAAGATGGTCCATCTTCCTGCTCCTTTTAAATTCAAGTCACATTTCTCTCCGTTCACCTTCCTGCCTTCTCCAACTTCACTCCAGAAATCCCATTTGCTTTTCAAAAACCTAGAATTCTCTATAGAAATAGTGATAACAAAAGGAGCCAAAAGCAAGAGAAAGAAAAGGGAAAACTCTTCACAAAAAAGAACAACCAAGAAGGTAAGACGAGAAACTGATACTCTTGAGGTAATCTTCCAAAATAGTTTATTTGATTATTCTAAATTCATAGAAAGATATGAGGAGAGAAGAATAATCAAAGGGAAAAATATTTATTTTTAGAGACTTTGACATAGAATTCGAAGTATCAGATTGGTTGAAATATTAAGGTTGGGATGCCTATGTCAGTTATAGAGACAATTTGTATCCTAGACTCATAAGAGCTCTAATCTGTAATCTCAACACCAAAATAGAAAGATCATGGATTGGGAAAATAGAAATTAAGCTAATCCAAGAAAGCTTAAGGAATTGCTTCAATCTCCTTGAAGAAGAAGAGGAGATTGTACGGCCTTCAAGGGCAATGTTGTTCTCAGACTTAGCAGAAATTGAGATAGATGAGAAAAAAATATTTAAATGCTAGTCACTTGAACTCCAATCTCAGACTAGCCTATCTCATTGTTATGAATAGTGTATACCCAAGAAGAGGAGCTACATGAGATATATTTGAGAAAGACACTAGAATCATGTGGGCATTAAAGAAAAAAAAGTTAAATCTAGTTAGGTTGATGATAGATCACATTCACTTGATCAAGAGCACCACAAGGTTTCCTTTACCTTAAGGCATGACTCTGACCAAGTTGATCAAAGAAGCAGGAGTAAATCTCTACAATGAAGGTGAAGATCTTCTAAGGAACATTGATAGATTGGATGAGCAAGCATTGAAAAGGATGGGCTTTCAGCATACTACACAAGGTTGGATCACTAAAAGACCAAGAAGAGCAACTCAGTTGAAAGGATCTAGACCTGGTAAAAGTTCAGAAAGAACAAATGATATTATTGCTTAGAACAAGCTACTAAACAAGGACATGAACTCTCCTCACATGAAGAAGAGATAACTAAAAGACAAGAGTTCATCAGCCCATCAGTAGAAAGAATGGAAGAATTCTCTAGCAGAGAAGAACCAAGAGAAGCTAAGAGAAAAAATGTTCTAAGAGAGGAACAAAGAATAGAAATAGAAGATATTGTAGAAGAACATGAAGAAATAGCAGTAGTAGACATGCCATCTCACACCCCTATTAGATCCACTTCACCTTCTAGACACACTCACACTCACAAACCATCCACTTCATCCATTCCCACATACCAGCCTATTTCAAAGGATCTAGAAGATAGAATAACCATGATAGAACACTTCATGCAAACCTTAGCTCTCCAAATGAATGAAACAAATTATGTTCTTTCAACTGCCATGTGTTCCATGATTCTTAGAGCCAATAGGATTGATCAAAAGCTTAATAGGCTTGATTAGAGACTTGATTCTCTTTAAGCCCTAGTAGAATCATTTCAAGGTCACACCCACCATTTCCACTTTACTCCACCTCAAACCTATTTCACTCCTCTTTCAACTCACTTTCCATCACTTCCACACCATTTCTCTCCATCAAGACCTAGATCACCAATAATAGTAATATCTTATCCTTCACCTCCTCATCCATCATCACTCTCTGTTATTCAAGAGGTTGCTCAACCCATGAGTCAACCTTCTAACATGACTTCTATCATCCCTGACATTCTCCTTTCACAAGAACAAATTTCTCCACCATCACCACGTCTATCAGTTTCAACCTCAGAAAATAATACTCATACTCCCTCAAATGAGTATTATATCTAGATTCCATCCCAACTCTGCAATCTCAATATTTTCTGGATGACATTTATCAGATCAGGAGATATAATACCTAACAGAACTGAGGACATTCCACCCGAGTGGGACAACCCTCTTAACTGTCCACCAAACTTCAGACCTCCTTCAGACTACATGTATCCTCCCTCTCCACCACAAAATTACCTCAAGGCAAACCAATTGATGATAATCTTGATGTTATTCTTCATCTATCTAATCCAATCATGATGACTTTTTCAGAGTTCAAAGCCATATCAGAACTCAATTTTGAAGTTGTCAAAATATTTGCTTCTTAAAACATTGTTATTCCTAAACAAGAATTATCATTTCTAGAACTTGAGGATCCTAACCTTCTTCATAGGATTCTCCTTCTTCCAAATCCTCCATTCACTCCAAAGAACTACAAAATTCAAATTCTTGATAGAGAGTCAATTATTTAGAATTACTCTAAGAAACTTCTACAAATGCTTCCAATGTCAAAACTCATTAGAAAAGAGTTTTCATCTCTATCAGGTCCTTACAAATTCTTTATTCTTACTAAGGAAGAATTCACTTTCTATAACAATGCCAACCTAAGGGCCATTCCAGATAATCTGCCTCTCTCATATCCTCAAATAGATGATCCTTCTCTCCAAAACAGGATAAGGCAGATACAGTCTTCACTAGAATGGCAATGTGTTTCACCTTCTTCACCTACTTCAAAAGCCAAAAATCTTAGCAAACCACCTCCTTCCACTAACAAAAACCAAAAGCCACCTATTATCCCAAAACCAAAACTGGCCCCAAAACCAAAACCAGTTTCCAAACCAAAACACCTTCTTCCTCACAACCATCCACTTCCAAACCAAAGAAGAAAGCAAAAATTCCACCTCCTAAGGAACACAAGAAGGCTCCTTATGAGAGAATCACACTCTACCATGAGGAGTATAGAGCTCAATTGAATGCAAACACAGAAGCTCTCCTGAAAGCTCTTCCTCTATTCTTTCCTGAGCTACTGGATCCAAAATATCTAAAAAGAATTATATCATCTATGTTCATAGCTGTGGACCCATTACATACACACATGAATTTCCTATAGCAGTTCCACAGGATCCATTTTTTATCCCTCCTCCTTCACCAAAAAGGGCTAGAACATTCAAGCCCTCTTCCAAACAATCTTCTTCTGAATCCCAACTATCCTCTTTTGAACCTAAGCCACCTCTTCCACCTCTCAAAGATGTCTTTCTCAAGACATACAAGAGAAAACCCAAACCACTTAAATAAACTTCTACATTTTATATTTTCTTCTATATAATGTAATTTTTCTTCTTCTTGATGTATCTACATTTTACATACAATTTTTTTATCAATACAAAGTTCCATATCTATATGCATTTCTTTTGTACCACATACTGCTACTTATTTTTACCTTTTTTATTATAACAAAAAGGGAGAAAAAATGTGTGATATAAAACTTAAAAGGTAGAAAATGTGATAATGTTATACAAAATGATCTGTGCATAGTAAATGAAGGAAATTTCCATGTTGCACAGTAAAAATAATATGCATCAATTTAGGGGGAGCAACTTTGAATTTAGCCAATCAAATTTTTTTGAAATATTTGCAAAATAAGTTGCATTAGATCTATATTAGACAAGTTTTGAAAGGTACATCACTCACTTTTTTGTCATCATCAAAAAGGAGGAGAATGTTGAACCGTGTTATCTAGCTTGATTTTGATGATGAACATTCTTAACCAAGTATGTTTTGATAATGAGTAAAAGCATGAGTGAAACATTAAGGTACTAATATTTTGCTTTCAAGAATGTTGGTGAAAGATAAACTCATACTCAATTTGAAAATAACCTTTATGGTGACAAAAGGAAGACATAAAGAAAATGCTCTTTACAAAATTAGGTATATAAAATTTCACATATACTTAATTCAAGAAAAATAGAAATTGAAGTGTTGAAGACATGCTTGGAAGACAACAGACCATCTTCAGAGTCCTTGCTTGCTTTGGAGAAAATCGCATTGCTTCGAACACGTCTTAATGAACTTCGTAGAAGACAGTTGAAGCCTTGAAAACTGACGTGATATGGCTCAGAAATATTCAGACAAGCGTCAAAGTCTTCACAAGTGTCAACGCACTTCAAAGAAAATTTAAATACTTCAGACAAGTCGCAGCATGCTTCGAAAAAAGTTGAATAGCTTCGAAGAAGTCAGAAAAGTTTCAGAGATATCTCTGTACACTTCAAAAACAACATAGCAAGCTTCAGAGATAATCAATCATGCTTCGGAGATGTTAAATCATGCTGCAGAGGACCTGAAGTCACATTTTGGAAAGAATTTAGACAATCTTCGAAAACAGTGATTATGCTTTGAAGATGTTAAACCATGCTTCGGAGAACCAGAAGTCACATTTTGGAAAGAATTCAGATAATCTTCAAAAACAATAATCATGCTTTGGAGATGTTAGACTATGTTTTAGAGATGTTTGACCAAGGCTTCGGATTACTTTTTTAAAGGCAATATAAGTTCAGAAAATTTGAACTTCTCTCAACAAGCGACTAATGTAACTAAGAAGGATTACTATCACTTTGAAAAATTTGAAGAAAATAAGTTAGATTATCCAAAATCAGTCAAGACATCATATGTTCACTTGTCTCTTTAGAGCACTTGATACGAAAAGTAAACATTTGAAAAAGTCAGGAACAGAAGTAACAAATCGATACCAGAAGGCAACAAAGTTAGACGTCAGACAAAAGATAAGGTAAAGAAAAACATTTTTGAATGTTTGAATATCTGCCAAGATTAGTAATGGAAAAATCTCTCTCAACCTATAAAAGAGAGATTCAGAAGCAAAAAAAATTACCCCAATTGAATATTTTTTGAACTTCACTGATCACATGAAGAGCATTCAAAATCTTCCTCCAAAAGTTCAACTCCAATAGATACAACTCAGTCAGAGTTATCAAAGTTTAAATCTCTACTCGATCAAGGAGTTTGAATCTTTTACTCTTACTTTTAATCTTTCACTTAAAATTCTGAATTTATGTACAAATTTGCCTAAGTAAGAGGCATTAAACTGTACACTTTATTTTATTATTTAGCAACACAAGCAGAGTGCTTGGTGTTTATGTATAGAGATAAGTAAGTAGGGAACTTGCTGAAAGGGTGTAAGTTTGTTGGTGAGCTTTGAAAAACCAATAAGTTGTGAAGTTTCTACTTAGTTTGGAAAACCAATAAGTTAGTTGGTGAGCTTATTGTAAAACCAACATGTATTTGATCAGGTTGATCAAGGTATTAGTGGAACCTGAGCTCAGTAGAGAAGATTGACTTACAAAAGTGGAGTAGGAACCCAGGAAGGGCCAAACCACTATAAAAATTTTGTACTATTTATTGTGCAATCTATTTTATTTATTCTTTTAGCACCATAAACATTTGATTTGGGCCAAAAGTTTTAAAAGCTCAATTCACCCCCCCTCTTGAGCTACCATTGAATAAGGGACCAACATATATATATATATATATATACACTTTTGTTTCTTTGTCTTTATGAGCCACTAAGGCATCACCACACAGGTGAGTATTCATTATGCATCATACTAGTACATTAATAATCACAAGCTTCTAAGGCATCACCACACAAGTGAGTGTTCATTATGCATCATACTGGTCACAAAGGCCCAATAATTCATACATTAACAATCACAAGATACTAAGGCATCACTACACAAATGAGTACTAATTATACATCATACTAGTCATAAAGACCCAATAATTTATACATTAATAATCACAAGCCACAAAGGTATCATCACATAGGTGAGTACACATTATATATCATACTGGTCACAAAGACCCAATAATTCATACATTAATAATTATAAGCCACTAAGGCATTGTCACGCCCCACCTAGGGGCCTATGCATTTTACCATTTCTCCACCATTTTCTTATTTCTAAGGGAAATGTTTGCCAAAAATCCAGTAGAGCCTAACCTAAAATATGAGGCTATATACTCATGCAATTATTTATCACATATAAAACTTGAATTTAATAACTATAAAATAATAACAAAAACCACTAAACCCACCCAACTCACCCACATACTGCTCGGGATCTGAGTCGTATCGTGATGACAATAAATAACATAGGAATATTACAAATTCATCCACAAAACCATTAAGACATGCCAATACATTTAATTATACATTATGTGAAATCTTTTAAATATAATTTTACATACACACAACATCACAAATAAATCAATAAAACATACTCAATAACATAGCTCACTATTTAAACCATGTCTTCAACATAAGATCCATCTCACCTCTAGAAAGAGGAATTTAGCTACTCATTTCTGAATTAAAATCCATAACATAACCATACCACATAATCCAAAATTTTAATCCCAAATTTAATCCATGGTACAAATGAGAAATAAGATAGAAAACATTAAAAGAACAAGGATTAAAGTAGTAGCAAACTCTTCCCACTGATGCTTGGCTTGAAATCCAACTTGAACCCTCTTCGTTCCAAGAGCTTCTCCAAAAACCACAAAGACACAACTCTACACATCCCCCTCTTCCTTCTAGGGTGGCCTCTTATCATTTTTATACTTCTCTCCTTCCAGTTTTGTCTTTTTGCATCATTTCCATGCATTTGCAGAAAATCTAAAGTGTGTCTCAAGTTTCAATGCCGCGGCATCAAGATTGCTGGAAATATCACTTTTGCCTTAGTCTGATTGGATGCTGTGATACCAAGTTTGCATGCCGCGGCATCAACCTCACTGGAAACAAAATCTTTGCTTGAGTTTGTTGGATGTCGTGACACCAAAATTAGATGTCGCCGCATCAAGTTGTTGTCTTCATATGTCTTTAGTGCTACAACACTAAAATTGGTTATTGTGACATCAACCTTTTGGACTTCAATTCTTCACATTGTAACAGCTTATTCACCATTCCAGCTTCTTTGCTTTACTCCTTTTTCTTCATTGATGTTTTACATGCATTTTTCTTCTTTTGTGCATTTATGTGCCTATAATCAAATGTAAACATATATACTATAAATCCACCAAGCAAAACTCAAGAATAAACCAAAAGTTAGTTCAATTAGAAAAGATATAAGTGAATAAAATTCACTTATCAATGACCATATCATAATTACACTATCTTGGTTCCATGACCAAGTTTTTAATGCAGTAAGCCATCTCATGACTCAAATAGTCACATATGTCATTAACTCATGCAAACATATTGCAATTCCACATCATACACATACCCTAGCCTCCAAAAGGCTTCCATACACATAGAAAATCATATCACATAGTACATGGAAATCTTACAATAAGTTCAAGTAATTCATGCACATAGCTATCATAGAATAAACACACACATGTACACAGTTATCAAAGAACAAACACATACCCACATAATTGTTAAATCAATTCATTAAGTCATAAACTAATGAGTATCAAATAACCAATTAGTACCAAACCAAACTAATCAAAAGTATCAACAATATTCATGAGTATCAAGCCACATACATGAAACCTTACTACATACCACTCAAAAATGTAAATGCTCCAAGTTGCAAAACAAATGAATTAGCCCATGTTTTGATGATAACAAACTCATAAAGGTTTTAATGTGAAAAATTCAAGTACAAAAAGTGAGTATAGGTCTACAGTCGCATAGCGCATTTGCCTGCACCATAGCCACATCATAGCTGCCATTGAACCCGGGGGTGCCATACCATTTCGGGTACCACTTTGATTCAAGAAGCACCTAGCAAAGCCCATACTGCCTATGCGTATCGCCTAGAGTATAGCCAATATTGCAACCACCTACGATTCACCTGCCAATGGACAACAAAATGGGATTTTAAAGAAAGCTAGGGTTTCAACCGCTGCCAGTATCCCATGCAACCCGCCATATCCCCTTGTTGGGTTTGAATAAAATTCATAGCAGACAAAATTTAATTGGTAACTCTGATCATAATGAAGAACTACGACGGAAGCCCATGATTAGTCTGGCCATAAAAGATCGGTCTTCTTTGCTCTATCCTTGTTTACGAAGCTAAAATGGTAGGATGCTTCTTGGTTTGATATCTGTATGGATAATAGACTAGAGGGAGTCTGCACCAAAACAATGAAGAGCCAATCAGCTTGTGTAGATGGAGATAGTATAGCGAATGCTTTATTTGTACAACTAAGAAGTCAATGCATTGAGAAGCCAACTCATGCAGTTGGATAGGTGAGACGCTGCTCTCTAACCTATGAAGTTCAACTTACATAAGTCAAGTGGGGACCACCTCAACCTATGTAATTGAAGAGATACACTCCACTGCCCAGCTAGAAAAATGCATAGAAGAGGCCAGCCCATGCAGGTGAGTCTGCACATGGACAGTGTAGTTGGACAAATTGGGACTCTAACCATGCACACGTCTTTATCTTGCTGAGCTAAAAGCCCATGAAGTCAAATAATGAAGTTGTTAAAACTATGCAACCAAGGCATTCTCATTTGCTAGATATTGTCTTATCTATGCAGGCAAGATTTTCTCCAACCTGCATGCGTGGACAATATGGTTGAACTTGTGCAATTAGCTGCAGTTTATCCACTGGGTATCCATTTTACTTGTGTAGGCGAACTTCTCCCTTCCACCATGCAATTGAACCCACACAGGTGGAGTGCTACTCGTGTAATCAAGATATGTTGGCACCTAACTAATCATGCAGTTGAAATGTAAACCCGCTTAAGCCAGCCCCTCCCCATGTAGTTGAGCCTGTGCAGTTGAAGCTATCTCAACATGACTAGCAAACCACATGCCAGGCAGTGGCCATACAACCGGAGATTTAGATAAATTCAGTGATTAATGCTGGCCCTGCCCATGTGGATTCACATTCGATGGCTTGCCCATAAATTTGGCCAATGCAAATTTGGTGATTAAACTGTATAAATCCCATAGGTGATCAAAGCTATCCAAATTATTTTGGGTGTATTTTTATGAAAGTTGAAATTAATAATATATAGCAAGGCTCATGTACATGAAAGAGATTGAATTTTAAGCTAACTCTATAGACTTGGAAAAGATAAAAGATGTAAAAAAGGGTGTATTGTCAAAATTCATTTTGTGCTAGCTACCCATGCATTGCTCAAATTAATTGCATAGTACTTATTTTAGATATGCATGTAATTAATTGCATTCCACAAATGCCCTTAGGAGTGCAACTAGACTCCAATTGCCGAAAATGCCTTAGGAGTGTAGCCAGACTCCAATAGCCGAAAATGCCCTTAGAAGTGCAGCCAAACTCTAATTTTATGAAATGCCCATAGGAGTGTAGCCAAACTCCTAGTAATGCCCCACCTTGTCAGGGTTGTTTCTCTATTATATACTATAAATACACATGATCATACCATAATTTTCCCATTTTTAGGGTGGCGTTGCTTCGATACCATTTTCTAGTTGACCTAATTTCTACAAACATTGATCACATATAATAATACAACTATTCAATTAAAATCATAGAACAAGAATTTATAAACTTCAATAGACCTTTATTCATCCACACCACACCCATATCACTCCACAGGTTCCTCCCATAACCGCAGCTGCATTATGATGATAATGAACATATCTTCTTATTATACCACACCCATCCATGTATACAATTACATAATGACATGCCCACACAAATAAAATATATAATATATATGAATCGCATCAATTTATAACACACTTGTACATCACAGGGAATCCAATCCCATTTAAATGATACAATTCTCAATCACACTTTACCATTACATTCCAATGCAATATATAATACATTAAAATTAGGACATACCCCAAAATAATATACAATATGCCATAGAATATCACATAATATATCTTCTATCTTTTTCTTACTAATATCGACTTATCTTGGCTTGACCTACCATCTAAAAATATAAAATAAGGGTGAGTCTAAACAGGCTTCTTAAGTAGACTGGTTGACATCCAATAATCAAACAAATTCAATAAATTCAATCCATCCAAATAAACAAGAATCCATAAGGCATCCCACAAACTAAATCAAATCATACATTTCAAACTCAATTCAAAATCTCAACATGCCACAACATGAAGAATACAACATCAATTTCACATTCCAAAGCAAATTACACATTCTAGGATGATCACCTATTCCAAATCACACATATACATAACACACATGCATATACCACGATTTACATTCATGAGATGACTATGATCCCTTAGTTTAGACATCAATACACTATAATAAGAATAGCAAATATAAGTAGAGGATATCTTCTATCCCACCAAACATACATTAATATAAAATATCACAACGGTGTATTACATAACAATCAAAGACATGCACATATCTTGGGATCCTTACTAGTCCCCATTTCTCACACATATTCATATTAAATACAATAAGAAATGGGATATTCACAATCTCATCTAAGTCACAAACACAATCATCAATCCATATATTCACATATAAGCACATTATCAAATCACTTAGGGAATAATCACTATCCCTACCCAATAACACAGGCAAACATGCATAACCTACTTACCTCAGAATAATCCACTCTAGAATCCATATCTTTTCAAACTCGACTTGTTGCCTCCATGTTAAAAAATCCTACACATATCACATGAGCAATTCTCATTAATATAATGGAACATAATGATTAAATTTTTAGCTTAAGGTATCACATTATATTTTACATAATTTTATTTTTATATCATTAGACATAATCATAGTAAATGATGCATAAATTTTTCATATTAATTACAAATTGAGTGAATTTTCTCTCATTGTTTATATAATTTCAAGGCTTGAACACTTTTTCTAATTAAGCCTCTAAATTGGGCTCCACAAGTGACACCTTTTGCAATGAATTATTTCCTAGAAATTGTTTTAGTAATTTGGGCATAAATCTCTCATATGAATTTCAAATTAAGTGATTATTATGTAATTTTTTAGATAATTGAAATTGATACAACTTTGATGTTTACCAAATTTGCTAATTCATTTCATAATTGATTCATGGGCCCCACAATCTAACGCTTAATAATTTAGAGACTATTACACTATTTTAGTTATAAATCTCTCATATTAACTTAGAATTTAGTGGTTATTATATTGTTGGAAGATAATTACAATAAATATAACTTTTATTTTAATCACATATTCAAAATCAAACAATTTAGGGGTCAAACTTGGGACACCATCAGCACTATGTGCAATTTCAGGATAGACATTCTGGCAATAATGAATTTTAGGGTATTTTCTTCTTGGATTTTTCTAGACCTGTTATTGTTGAAAATTTCCCCTAAAATTTTCAAATTTTTAGTCCGACATATGGAACATAACCCTATATTTTTATATTTGCAAAATAAATTCATTTTATAGGGTTTTAATTAAGTTTAAAAGGAGTACTTAATAAAAAGTTTAATGTCTTGAATTAACACCTCGCTGTCCAGTTGAATTCATCATCAATTGGCCATCTGTTTTGACCCATTACTATTGTATTAAAGTAGTGATTAAGAAAGGATTAATCTCTTATAATTAGGCTTAATTACCTAGTTTATTAGTAACAATTCCAACCCCAACAGCTAAGTGGACAGTAGGGCATTCTATTAAATCTTAATTCTAATTCCAGCTTGTTGATTTTTCATTTGTTTCAATTACTCCATGCTTAAACTTGATTAAACCTTAATCACTCAATAATAACATCAATTATAGTCCCTAATCAAGCTAGGAGATTTCACAGCATTTTTCTAATTACCAAAATTAAGTTACAATTAACAATTTAGCATAGTTTCTAAGAAATCATCTCATATACATAATTAACATCCTAAATTAATAATTTACATACTTGTAATTTTTGATTTCATTAGTAAGTCTCACCTAAAGGGATGAATCCTCTAATTGTGCTAGTTGTACCACCTTAATTCAAGAAGAAAATCATGGCTATCAGTTGCATTTTCCACTGATTTGATGTTGCTACCACTTCTCTTAACCAAAACCAACTAAAACTTAGCATTTGGGAGAGGGGAAAGAAGGCTTCACGAGAACAGGGCATGATCAAGGGGGTTTATATGAAAGGAAGATGAGGAATGCTATTGTACTTCTCATTTTATAAGCCAAAATTTATAGTGGTCTGCAGCCCATGCATGTCCATACACATGCACTATTCTTGAACTTTTAAAACTTGCATTTGTCCTCTTCTTTAACAGGTGTAGGCTGCCCATTTTATGAATCATATGCTCATTATAATTTTCTATTCATTAAACATGCAATTTTCATAATTTTATTTATTTCTCTTAATTAAAATTGAGTTAAATTGGAATTTACCAAAAGTTATCTACATACTCGACATTTCACCTTTCTACCTACATTTTTCAATTTTCCTTCACTTGCTAATTATTAATTAATGTGTGTCCTCCTCATCCTCACATTAATAATGATATTCCATCCATTTTCAAAATTTTTCCATAATAAAATTTAATATTTTTCCATATTTACACCTTTGGCATTTCACCGATTTAAATTTATTTTCTTTTTCAATTAAACCACTTATTTAACACACTTGATGCATTGCCAACCTCATCCTCATGTTTATGTTACTAATTTACTCAATTCCATAAACTTTCCATGATAAATTTCTCAAAAATTTAATTATATATACTCCATGCCGAATTGGCAAAAATTAATAGAATATAAAATTCATATATTTAGAATTTTCGAGGCCTTACACTCATGTTTCTAGAAATACCCCTAGGACTGCCGTCGGGCTTCAATTATCGAAAATGCCCTTAGGAGTGTAGTTGGGATCTAATTATCGTTAATGCCGCTTGGAATGCAGTCAGGGTCTAATTGCCAAAAATACCCCTAGGAGTGTAGTTAGGCTCCTTTTTCCAGAAATGCCCCTAGGAGTGTAGCCAGGCTCTAGTTTCCAGGAATGCACCTAGGAGTGAAGCAAGGCTCCAATTGCCAGAAATGCCCCTAGGAGTGTAGCTAGGCTCCAATTGCTAGAAATGCCCCTGGGAGTACAGCCAGGCTCCTGTTTCCAGAAATGCCCCTAGAAGTGCAGTCGAGCTCCAATTACCGAAAATGCCCTTAGGAGTGCATCCAGACTCCAACTTCCAGAAATACCCTTAGAAGTGCAATTGAACTACAATTTCCAAGATTGCTCCTAGAAGTGCAATGAGGCTTAAGCCTATAAATACCCCATCTTTCCCTTCTTAAAAGAGACATAATTTCTTTTGAAGGAGCTTGGAAGACTCTTCAAGAGGTAGGTGCCTCCCTTGACACTAGTGGCCTTTAGCCATTGATAATTTTTCTAATGCCCGAGGGCACTCTGCCATGGCCCCATCATAGTACACACATGAGTCACACCTACGCTGTGGTAATTGTGGGTTCCAAATGATTAATGAACAACATGATAATGCTGGATTGAACAGTTAAAATTCATTTAAACCTGTTTAAATACTAATTAAACCTTGTAAATGGTAGAATTAGACCTTGTAAATGGCAGAGTTGCCCTGTAAACAACTCATGAAATCAGGGAAATGATGTCATGTACTCTACACACCATGTTAAACTAATTATAGATTGTCATTAGCACTAATCACTATTATTAGTGCTAATCATGATTAAGCTTAATTAATTCAAAGTATAATTAGGCTTAATTCCTACAAACTGACCCTACGATCTCTCACAGGTTAAAATCAGAGATCGCCCATTTCCAGTTTTCCATGGGATATTGGAAAATGCCACTCATCCATTCACTCAAAAAAGCCTAAGTCTAGGACTTATTCACTAAGTTATGAGCCACTGAGTCACTAAGTCATGACCTACTAAGTCAAACTTTAGCAAACACCACTCGTTCAAAAGCCTAAGTCTAGGATCGGGTCACCGAGTCATGACTCACTAAGTAAAACCTTAACAAACACCACTCATACATTCACTCAAAAAAGCCTAAGTCTAGGACTGAGTTACCAAGTCATGACCCACTGAGTCAAACCTTAGCAAAAACTGGAACTAACTAGAGAAAAGTAATGCCAATGCATTTTTTAGACCTTATTTTTTTAGAACTGGGACCTTATTTTTATGGAACTGACTAAGCTCTTCTCTTGCTCTTTATAGATCTTTGGTTATTTCCATGAGCATTCTCTCTTTCCTAAGCTCAATCTTAATGGCTTCATCAGTGCATTCAGATTCTCGCTAGGTATCCCTCACTCCATCATGGTGCCAATCGGCCTGGCACTGATTATTTACAAGAGGGACTCAGCGGCTCTGATTGCTACCTCATCCAAGGCTGCTATGCTGGCTCCTACAATCACCCTAATAGCACCTAATGCTACTCTAACAGCTCCTAAGGCTACTTCCATGAACAATAAGGTTGAAAAGAAACACAAGAAGAATAGGAGGCAGAGGGGAAAGCTATTTCTCCTCATGCTCCACAAATCATTAGAGATGAACCAGTCTTCCACACTACTCTAGACTCTTTCAAAAATGGGAGTGCTAGGGTTTCTACTTCCATAAAGCAGAAGAATGTCGTAGCTCTTGACTTCCCTAAAGTCATAAAAGAGAGGTGACAAGAGCTCTCTTCAATCCTAAGTCTGCCGATCGCTCTGGGAGGTATGCACTGACCAAGGCTCCCAAGGGCTTTACTCGGCTAGGCAGAAGGAATGGAAAGAGGACAATGAAGAAAGAAAAGTCAAAAAAGAGGTCAACCTGCAGGTTAACTGCCTAAGAAAAAAAGGAAGGATGGAAGCTACCTTCTGAGAAACACATTGAAATAGCAAAAAGACCATCTCCATCCCAGAATGAATACTTGGGAAACAATATGTTTTCTATCCTAGCAAACTTCTCTTATTCTCAGAGGAGAGAAATTGACAGGATAGGCACCCTTCAGATGCCAGGAAAGGCATCGAAGGTAGAGAAAAGAGAAAAAAGGGCTGACTCTCATATCCTAAAGAAAAGAGAACAGAAGAGGAGGAAGGTGCAACCCGTTAGTGCCTACACAACTTCAGCTGATAGGGACCTGTCATCGGCACTACCCAGCTTACCTTGTAAGAGAATGGTCACGAGGTTGATGGCTAGATCTATGGTGCCTCACCTAATATTCTATTCTCTGTTAGAGGATGTTGGGAGAGAAGATCATGTGTCTACATCTCCCACCAATTAATGAGCAGACACCAATCTGTCTTGACAGTCCCATCTTATATGGTTCAACTTCTACTTCCATGGAAGAAATAATGAGATAATTGGAACAAATAGAGACCGAAAATCAGTGTTTAAGAGAGATATTGGACAACAAAATGCTGGCCAAACCTCCAATTCTAGCCAACCATCTAATATTGTATATCCTCGCATCCTTCCATCCATGGGAATGGTCATGTTATCGAGACTATTTGTCTTTAACCCGCCAAGAGGGGACCTCATCGGAGCGGATGGTTCACCCATCGCTTCTCCAGTTACTTCACCTTGATGACTGCCTAATATTAATGCCTGTACATAGCCATTTGGTGTGAACGTTCCACCATAATTTTTTGGTGCAAATGCGTAGGCACAACCATATCAGATGAACCCGGATCTGATGACACACTTTAATGAGATGATGAATGAATGGATGACTCAATGATAAATAAACTTACCTTCTCAAGTGTCAAACATATATCATCAGCCATATTAGCTGGAGATTGAGAATGAGCCATTCCCACTAGGTTTCCAGATGATAGACTTCCACACATTTGATGGAATGGATAATCCCCAGCATCATCTCACCCTCTTCAATCTTAAGATGGGAAACTACACGTTTTATCACAATCTTTTCTTAAGATTATTTGGCTCATCACTCAAAGGACCTGCATTATCATGGTACTTGATGCTTCCAGCAGGGTTAGTCAAGACTTGGAATGACATACAAAACCTATTTCTAGTACAGTTCTTTATGACTAAGAAAGATGTTACATTGGCAGATCTCTCCCTCATGAGGCAAAGGGATGATGAGCTAGTAGAGGAATTCATCTCTTATTAGTAGAAAAAAGCCAACAAATATGAGGTAACCTTAATAGAGGAACAAAGAGTCTACCTATGCTGCAATGACATCAAGGTCGGCCTTATAATTCTGGTGAATGAGCAGATCATCACCTTTCGGGCCCTGGCCAATGAGGTAAGTTGAAAAGATTGCCTCCTCTCCCTCTTTGGAAAGAGTAAAATCTAGGATGACACATAGAAAGAAAGAAGTTTTTGGCCCAAGAAAAAGAACTAGAAAGAGGTAAGCCAAACATTTCTATCAATGCTATTGAGACCAAACCTGGTGGTAATGATAGATAACCAAAGAAAAGGGAGATCCCAGAGCCAAAATACTAGTACTCCAATAGGAGGTGGTTCCAATTCTATTGGGACTCATTCAATTAGGCAATATAAAGCTGCCAGAACCCTTGTTCCCTACAAAAGCAGATAAGATAAACCATCTCCTATATTACCATTACCATCGGGCTATCAACTACCTGATGGTTAACTGCAAGACAATAAGGATAATTATTAACTATTATATAAAGAGTAAAATCATTACACTAAATAATAATGCATAGGTAACATCCAACAACATATCGATAAAAGAAATCCTTGATTTAGCAATGCTAGAACAAGAATTTGATCTTAAGTTCCTAAAAACCTCTAGCCAAGAGGTGCAGAGGGAAATCATGGTCAATAATGGAGGTTGGGATCTTGTTTACCAAAAAGGCATCCTAGAGGTCCCATTAATGAGGTGCAAGGGATGGAATTGTCAGATTAAGCATGCAAAGCAAAAGGAAAGGGAAGAGTACCTGAAGGATTTATTTCCATATCCCAAAAGGATACATTGTTGGCCATTATAGTTCCAACCATACATCATTGGAGATTACCTCTAGCCTGAGTGTCTCAAATCTTTATATAAGAAAATGGTGGGGAAAAAAGAAGAAAAGAACCCTCCTTGATCAAGAGTGTCATAATTTTATGATTGGGGGCTATCACCGTCAATTTTGTCACCTATAGATGAAGTATTGGCGACATTTTGGAATAACTTACTAGACTTGGGAACTAGGAATAACCCAAGGTTTGATAAAGATAATCAGTTTGAATATCCTATAGTAGCATTTTGCTATCATATTGGTGAAGGTGAGACCTCCGCAAGTTAGCCAACTAGGAAGCAAGAACATTCTCATAGAAGGTGCGATCATCAGAGGGAGCACCGGCAACAAGGATTCACTTTATTCAATATTGGCGATTCACTAGTCACACAGTTCCTCCACTTTGTTGATGAGTGTTGTGGAGAAAATCAAGACCTTGCAAAAATGCATCAAAATTTTGAAAACTCACTTTCTCTAGAAGTTAAGAAGAACTGGTTCCAAACTTTCACAATACAAGGTGCTAAAGAGTGGATCCCTTTGCAAGATATATTCCTGTTATACTTCCTTTCTAAAAGAAAAGAAGGAATCAAGAAGTCGCATATTAACTAGGACCAACATTTTGGCAAGAATATAATTGATTATATTCACAAATGGAGGGATGCTGCTTAGAGTGATCCACAATCGCTTGATCACCCAGAGGTAGAAGAAATCCATCTTTGCTTAGCAAAGAGAGCTTATTTTTTCCATCGAATGACATCAAGCTTCATAAAGGCCTTTGATCAAGCCAAAAAGAAGAAGATTGATGAGAATGCAAAATGTCATATTTTATTCTCCTAATACTTCATCTTTTGCACCTAATACTTCATCTTTTGCAC
>JAYJMB010039323.1:0-32963 GCA_036873735.1 Pouteria campechiana | reverse complement strand
CATGTTGTTCCATTTTCATATATTAGCTAATTAATAAAGTCAGAGTTTAGAAAATGCTGAACTCATATTGTCTCTCATTAAACTCAAAATTCACCCACGTTTTGTTGTCAGCTTTACGAGACCCCATGCCACGCTTGTGTATTGTCTACTAAAATAATGATGGGGTCAGGAATATTCTGCAAAATCAGTGTTAAATTTTGTGTAACATTCAATGGACGGTTTGGATGGCATTGAATTTCACTGTAGACCTCGAAAAAGGCATGTCTCCAAAATTAATTAGAAGGTTCCAAGTATGCTTACGTTTGCCATGACATCATCAAATGCTGCGTTGCTCGCTTGCATTGGAGCCCTATATACGTTATTATAGCTGTCCCCTCTGCAAGCACCCGGGCCGCTTAATGAATGGGAGATATGATTTCACCCAGCTGGGTATCGAAAATTGGTTCGTATTTGTTGGTTTTGTTTAGACATTTTATAAGACTGCTATAAAATAAGATGCGCTTTATAGTGTAGAGTGTTGAACGGTTAAAAAATAATGCATAAACAGACCAGTGTAGGGGGGCCAAAAACATAGTCAGTGGTCATTATGAAAAGATATAAGCGTCTGAGCTGACCCCACTTTGAAAGAAGTGTTTTATGAGGATGATAGTGATAATCTGGTCATGTCCCAACAAGAAAAAGAAAATTATTTAGCTTGAAAGATAACAGATTTGTGGAACTTGAAAACGGGATCAGGATCTAGTTTTCGGCCAGCTTTCAGCTAGATTCGTCATCTCAGACGCCGGGCATACAAGGGTAGCTCGCAATAAAAAAATCCACCACCACATTATAGATTCATGGGGGTTGCGTTCTGACCATCTCAACAGCTCAACGGCAGCAAATGTTGAGATAATGGCGATGAAGTGTGGTTTACTAGGACATAATCAACCTGCTGTTTGTGATGCATGCACTTGATTGCGCCAAATTAGATGGATAAATCTCTATATCTCAGAGAATTCCTTTACTTTTGCCAAATTGGAGGTTTCATATTTTGGCTTAGAAGAAGACGGGGCAAGATTGAAAAATAGGTCCTCTTTTTTTTTTTTTTTTTTTTTTCCGGAAAAGAAACCAACACTGCAGCCAATGGGTTAACAATAATACCGTTATTACCACTAATTGATAACGTCTGTCACATGAGTAGAACACGCATAGCAAATGGCTATGCGTGTTCATAACCATCGACCAGACATTAAAATGAAAGAAAATAACAATGACGAAAATAAATGGGCAAGGGGACCCTCTCCTCGGCTGGATCTCACACCCTAATGTATTTTTAAATCAATTTCCTTACCTTCTTAAGAGCTCTTACTTACTTGAGTATCTGTTGAAAATAACTTTGGTGATTCGACAACCTTACTGTTTTCTAACGCTTCAGGACCCATATCCTCGGAGAACAAGAATAGTATTTGTAGGACTTCTCTCTCTCTCTCTCTAAAAATCCTTGAACTTGCATCAAGCTTAAGCTTTTATACTTTGAAATTAATGTATAATTCCTATCCATACATCCTCTTTAAGCTAGAGGATACATACATATATACATATCGTCGTGTTTCACAACCATCATCCTAATGTCATAACCATATTGTAGCAACAAGAACTTTGGCCCAAACGTACGTAACACCAAGCCTTCTAGATTTCTCGCCTTCTAAGTCACCCTAACATAAGGGGTTAGCTCATCTAAATTCTTTTCGAAGAGCATTAATCATATAAGAAACATTCCCCAAAGCACCAAAATTATTGTTTGGACCTATTGAACTTATGCCCTCCATTTATTGTGATCGTTGACATATTTTGGGACGACCCAGGATGGCAATGCCACACTGATAATATGATAGTTTTGCTAAGATCTACCACACTTTAATGATTAAATACATCACGATAGTACTAGCAAATAAATAATGAAAAGAAAAAAGAATATAATATAAATTTTTTAAAATAAGTCTATTACATCCAAGTCAAATAAATTTCTAACATGTCTATGATAAACAATTCATTTAACAAATCTTAACACAAATTCAATTAAAATAAAATAATTAAAAATTTCTATTTTCAACAATCTTCCATCAAAACTATTACTTTTCTTGAGATGGACCATCTATAAGAGGAAAAATAAATGGGTGAGTACAAAACTCAGTAAGCAGAAAAATAATCTTAGTACATATGTTAACAAGAAATCTACATAATGTACTAGCATATTTAATTCCTTTTAATATTTTATTCTCTTAACCTTCTAGTATCTATTGGATAAATATCTTTGATAATCATTCGACCAGTTTGGTGAACCATAACATCGAGTTTAAGGAAGTAAAATCTCAACCCTTGGTAGTTGCCCCATCAAACTTTAATGTTTAGCCATAATCTAAAAAATTTGAACTATCTAATGTGTCAAAAAGTTTTAAAAATGTTAAAATTAACTATTTGATCATTGAAAATGAGGATCGGGAGGTACCAAAATAAATGGATGAAATTTGGCCATCTGTTCGGCCACCTACTCACCCCTTTATTTTTATTCTCACAGATAGTTCATTTCAAGAAAAGTAAGGGTTTTGATGAATGATCGGTGAAAATAAAGATTTTTAATTATTTTATTTTAATTAAATTTGTGTTGAAATGTTTTAAATGGATTGTATATCACAAACATGCTAGAAATTTATTTGGCTTGGACGTAATTGACTTATTTTAGAAATTTTATATTATATATATATATATATTTTTGCTATTTGTCTACTAGTGCTTTATCATGATACATTTAATCATTCAAGTATGATAGATTTTGAGAAAATCCGTCATATTGTCAGCATGACATTGCTATCCTAGGGTGGGTCATCGCATATTTATATCCAAAATGTTGCATGGAACAAGAGAATTACTATTGATATATCATGGAATTTTAAAGTTGTGGCTACTTCAAAACAAAAAGGTGAGTTCTTCCTTAGAACTGTTGAGTGATGGCCTCAATTTATATACTCTCTCCATTCAAGAACAACAGCATCCTATTAGTGTAATCTACCTTTTTCTCTAACAAGTGGCTATATATCGTAATTACCTACATGCATCTATGATATAGTCTTAAAAAATTGGAATCTCAAACTCGACTTGGGGATTTCTCAAGTTCATTATACGACTATGTGAGAATTAAATGAAACTCAACAAGGCAAAATTTGATTAGACATTCATTACAATAATAGTTTAAAAAAAATTAAAAGATGATAAAAAGTATATGAAGAGAAAAGTCCTAAAGAGATATAACAGCTGCAAGATTTTTTTGGATTCAAACTTTGCACCAATATAGATTTTTTTAATAAAAAAAGGGAAAAAAAAAACTTAAGGAGAGGCTTAGACCAAGCTCGAATGCCTCAATTTTATAAAAAGACAAGTCAATACAAAATGGGAACAAATCAAAGAAGTTTCTAATGGCATTTCATCTAGGCGATCTCTTAAGTTAACTTTGGAGCTATGTCAGTTTAGAAGAGAGAGAGAGAGAGAGAGAGAGAGAGAGAGAGAGAGAGAGAGAGAGAGAGAGAGAGAGAGAGAGAGAGAGAGATTATTAAGAGGCTTCTTGCCTTTTGGTGTGATCACAAAGCAAACTACAACGGCTTTTAAAGTCCTTAGGTTGGAGGAATATTACACAAATGTTATAATTCAATAATTTAAAGGAAGCTCATTTCATTAATCTTGATCTCCAAACCCTAATTACATTGTTTTACTTGCTTCTTTTTCTTTCTTTGTCAAATAAAAACCAACCAGCGTACAATTAGAAAGAAAAATAATTACATCCGACTGTAATTTTATTTTCTTGTAAAATTTTTGCCTATATATTTGTTTCGTTTTGTGTTTTTGGTGTTGAAACTTTTAGTC
This sequence comes from Pouteria campechiana, assembly GCA_036873735.1. NCBI lineage: Eukaryota > Viridiplantae > Streptophyta > Magnoliopsida > Ericales > Sapotaceae > Pouteria > Pouteria campechiana. Next base: position 29,066 of record JAYJMB010039323.1, on the reverse strand, counting down.
CTGTCTTCTTCAACACAAGCCATAACTAAAAATATAAGGTATTAACAAATCAATTCCCTTAAGATTTTGCAAGTTTGCATAATAAAACCTAAATTATCCAAATTTGATTATTAAATTTCACATTTTATAGATTTTTACATACATGCATGCATACATACATTAGATGTATATAAGCCCTTCATATAAATAGCCTTTATAGCCACTATATTATATTTGGGTAATGGAAATGCCTCTCAACATAGTTTTAATGCCATGATACGCACGTAAAAATGAATGGAAAAAAAATATATATTTTTCAACTGTCTTGAGGGGTATTCTTATCATTTTTTTACCAAAAAATTCCACTGTCTTAAGGGTATTATAATCATTTTAAAAAAGTCTAACGAGGTTAGTTGGACAAAGGGCAGTCATTGATAGCCATTAGTGTCAAGCGCTCTGCAGAAGTCTATAAACAGTAGGATTTACTAAGAGAATTCAAAAGAGATTAGGAAAAACACAAAAAAAATCAAAATTCAATATACAAACCCCTCCAAAAATAACCAAAGCGTTGCTGCGGCTCGCATCTTCCATTTCATAAGATTTCAAACCTAGAGATAAGGAGACATGTTAGCATGGCACTCGTCCAAACCGTCTTTAAAAGCTCATGTCGAGACATGTCAACATGGCACTCCTCCGAAATCTCTTTAAAAGGTCATTGTCTCCTTCCTGTTTTCTTATGAGCTGTCTTCTTCCAAATTCCCCTTCTCTTGCTTCCGCACCCCACCATGGAAACCGAAGAGTTCAAATCACCCAGGCCTGACATAGAAAGGGATGAAGAGAATCCCTTTGTCTGCCCCTATTGCAGTAAGAAGTTCAACTGTTCACAGGCCTTGGGGGGCCACATAAACGCCCATAGACAGGAGAGGTTTGAAGCCAGGAGAGAGAGGAGAGCTATAGCTAATGCTAGAAGGAAGCTCTTGGCGATCGCCCCCTCACCGCACCCAACATATCCCAACACTTCCAGAGCCCAATCAAACCCAGCCATGACAGGCATCCCACCTTTGCACTATCTCCTGTCATCCCAACAGGCGGCCGGCTCTTCTAATCAAAGCAGGCTTCCACCACCCATGAATTCACATCCAACCTGGAATCAAGTGCAGATTAATTTCGACGCTCAATGCTACCAAGACCTTGATCTGAGCCTGCGGCTGTCTCAGTCGGGAGAAGATGAAGTAGGGTTGGGAGTGCGCCCGAGCTCACCCCAGCTGTGTTTGACCCTGGGACCAGGACAGTTTGACGATGACCTGGATTTGACATTGAAGCTCTAGTGCAAGATTGTCCTTTTTTTTTTTCAAGTTCTTGTGCTTGTCATTGTGTTTTCTTTCATGTTCAAGCTCTAATTTCGCTTGTTGTCAATGATGTGAGTATTTTCTAGTGTTAGCTTCAAGCTGATAAGTTGCTTGGCTAACTTGCACCATGTATCTGTGCTACTATCAATATACTAGCAATTACAGTCCTTTCATGCCTATGCCTAAGAGTTTTGTTTGAGCCCTACATGCATCATTAATAATAGAAGTAGCTGGCACAAGTGCCAAACCGTTTTAGATGGCCCACAAAATATCCATCGTTCCCCATTCATCAGGTGGGTAACCTCACAGGAAAAAGGAAATGAATCATTCATGGATCTTTCTAATGTTTTCACATCTTCATGGTGTTGGAGGACCCACACACTTGAAAGGTTGGCACGTTTTCTCGGTGCAAAGATGCATGTTTGTGGGCGTGGCAGATCAGTTTTAATTGCCGTCTCCTGTCCACCATAATATCATTTATGATAATGACTTGCCATCGATGCACCACCTCATCTTTTGGGGCATACGAGACAACAGTGTTGACTGTACTGTTCTGTAACATGGGGAAGGGATACAAGACAGGAAGTTATAACTAAAATAATGGGTGTTACTCTAAAATCCCCAAATTACAAAATTTGGTTTCATGGGTTTTATGGCCGGTTTCCCTACCACTCCTGTACAATGAGATGAATGTCACTTATCTGTAGCTAACATCGGTCCATCATTCATTATCTAGAAGAAAAAGAAGGCCATTCCAACTATGGTGGTATGAAGGATTGCAAGGGAGACTTGATTTACAGCCATAGGTGCAAACGGGTAGCATTGAAAGCGAGAAGATCTCAAAGAAAGATCTTTTCCACCTAACGTTGCCCTAGTTAAGCATTTCCACACCCATTTTAGGACGTGTTTTGACACGTGGAGGAGCTTGTTATCTCTTAGACAGTTTCCATACCAGCACGGGCTGGTCACTTTAGGTTCAAGGACGATTGATAAATGTGTCCAATTTCCAATTTGCCTCTCTCGTTCGAGGCTACATCCAAAATAAATCAATCCCTTATATGGGAAGATTGAAAATTCAGTCGAAATTTGGATCCGTAGTTAGGTAATGGAAATTTGGATAAGATCACCTGTGTCATGTGTCCTTTAATACTCAAGTGGGTTGTACTAGCAAATGCAAGTATATATCCATGTGAGGAATCGAAGTTGTAGACTGGTACACCTTTTCCCATTCATGCATCAAATCTCTTGAACCAGCACATGCGGCACCTCTTTCTAAATCAAATCCCCAAGGCCTGTTAGACAAGAACATTTCCCACCCAACAAAACGATTTCAAATAATTGAAAGCAACCCCAGAATGAGCAATATTAAATGCCTGTTTGATTTGATGTGAAGAGATGCAAAGATAAAATACATGATATTAACAAGTTAATAGATCAAAAACTAAGTATAGGATTAGAATAAAATAAGATGGTATAATAATTTTGGGAAAATATAGTTGCAACTAAAAAAGAAAGAATTTTTATGAAAAAAGGAATAATAATGAAATAGAATGATGTATAAAGATAGATAAAAGTGTTTTTTTCTTTTTCGCATTAAAATAAATAAGTGTAAGAGTGCCTTTTCAAGTGAAAAAATTATAAAATACTCTTACACTCCTGTAACAACAATCGAAAATAAACACTAAGAGGGTATTTGGTTAGTGAAAAAATTATCCTTTTCACTTGAAATAAAAGTATCCTCTATTTCCAATTCATTCCATGTGTCATATACTTACAACACTTTTCATATCATCTATTGTATCTTCATTATTAGTTTTATTTTTCTACTAAAAAATCTGTTTATCCTGTCTTTATTAACTTTGTATGATTAATCATCTGTTTTCTTGCTGATATTATTTTACACCGCTTTTTAATATAAACTTGCATTCCATACTATCCAAGCAAGCCCTACTTGGAGTTTTGGGGCACCTATTACTACCTTGAATTGGGATCAATGGGCACCTACATAGATTGCAATTGTGAAATAACGATGATTTCTAGTAGAATTCATTAATAAAGTTATCCATCTATTTTGGAAGAGTAGAAGATTTCTTCATTATAAAAAAATACCTTTTAGATGTCTAGAGGGATAACCATCAATATATACTTACCCTGAGAAAGCTTTGGAGTGGTAAAAGCATCTCATGATGTCGGACATTTTCCATGAGATGAACATGGACGTGTACCCAACGGCCCCACTATTAATATGGCAAAGGGCCCACCATTGATCCATGGAGGAGATTAGCAGAGACATTGCTCAGCAAACCTTCGAAACTGGACCATTTCCATTCCCAGAACAGGAATAAATGAATGGCAAGAGAAAAAGGGTGGGTGTAAATATCATTTTCCAAAAATTCCAAGATACGGGATTGCGACTATTAACTGTCTTTGGCCACAGCCCAAATGTGTGACGTTGGAGCCTGGGAGCATTCAATTTTAGCTGAGAAGCCTGGAAGCGACAGCCATTCTAGAGATAATATTCTATCACCTAAACCCCCATTTGTAAGCCATGCAAAAATATCCATTGATTTTCATTGTCCAAATGCATTATCAAACGAGCTTAAAACACCTAACCAAAGAAAATAGCCCACATGTTTACACTCCCTGACAAATACGTGCATCATTTCAGTGTCCGTGGTGTACAGTTGTATAAAGTTTTTCATTGGTGCTACTACCATGAGCTGTTCTAGGAGCTAGGTTGCATGGGAAATCTAAATTGTCGGGTTCATTAGCATGGGCGGGGAAATGGACATTAATTGGACAATCGCAACAACGGTTTGGAATTACTCATAATTCATATGAGTGATCTAAAAACTGGCCACAAATTAATTGGACCATTTGAATTGACGGATTTTTGCCCTATGATGAAAGTTATGAGTAGCTATAATTTCAAAGATTGGAGCCCACACTAGAAGAAATGGTCCCTGGGTCCAGCCACATAGTGCTTGCTGCACATAGAAACCCAAGGTCTAAAATGCTCCAGCCAAGGTTCCTGGGTCTTCCCACAGAGGTCCGTCTATGCTCCATCATGGATGCCTATTTCATTTAAGCACTCTATGGAGAAGTCGGCCAGGAGAACTTGTTGGAGATGTGCATTCATGAAAGCACATTACGAGCCCAAACTCGTTTTAGGATATAGTCCTAAAATTTCAAGCCAAGATTGCAATTGTGATAAGCTTGGCAAGCTTGGCCAAAGGCTATAGACAAATAGAGCACTTTTTGATATTCAAAGCGAGTTAATTACCCCTTGGTGTTTTATATATTTTATTTCTTGGGCCAAACTTCACCGGCCCACCAATCTGATTTTATGAAAGAGGGAATTTAAGTCTAATGTCCAGGTCAGGTTATGGGTATATTTCATGTTGGATCACAGCCTGGGTGCCCAAAATGAAATTCTGGCCTAGGCAAGCTGTATCCCCAGTTTGGCCTATTTGGATAGGTTTTTTATTGTAAGTAATTTTAGTCAATGAATGGGTGAAAATAATATTAGCGAGATGAAAATAATATCAGCAAAATAGTGGTAAAGTAAAATCAATAAAATTTTCTTTGAAAAGATGTGTTAGTTATTGACAAGATAGTTTGATAATAATAAATTAAAAAAAGTTAAGTTCATGCATTAGTAGGTAATCATTTTATCGAGTAAAGAAGAGGGAAAGCAGTTCCCCCCTCCCCTTCAGCCTATCAAAGTGATAGGAATTCAAGTGAGTTGGAATCCCAGAGAGCCGAATTCGTAAATGCAATAGGCTTTTAAAAAAATCAGAAGGACCTACGCCCAGCTCCGATTCGATAGGGAGCGGTCTCCTATGCCTTCCATTCCTTTCCCTTCTCTTATTTATACATCCCTTGAATTCTGTAGGCTTTCATGGTGAATGCTCAAAAATCCAAATCCAGCCTCTTCGATCTGATATCGTAAGAAAGGCAAGCGAAAAGGTTGATGAAAGGAACATCCCAATCCATTTAGTTTTGCAACTTACATCATTACGTACGGACATGTAGCACTAATCCACTACATGCTTCTTTAGTTTTTGCCTGGACTGATGCAAAAAAGTGCATAAAACCGAAAAGTATAAAAAAAAATGAAGAATTTAAATAGAGAAAAAACGTAAGTCTTTTTTTCCAAAAAAAAAAAGCATAAGAGCAATAAAAAAAATATAAATATTATAATAAAAATAGGGATAATAATATAAAATAAAGAAATGTAGAGAATGTTTATTTTATTTAAGTTAAATAAAATGGAATGAAATATAAAAGATTATGTAAACCATTTACACTCGATTGAAGACCCATCTAAATAGAACCTTAAAAACATAAGAAAATGCGATCAGAAGTGTAAAACCTGCTTGGTGGCCCCTAAGGAGAGGGAAAACAAATGCATGGAGTCTGGTATTAATAATCTTAATATTAGTATTACCAGACTTAAAATGACAATTTGTCCACTGAAGCACAAAGTGGAAGGGGAAATAAAAAGAAAAGAAATTAAAGAAAAAGAAAGCAATACGAGGCAACTTGGCGTAAAGAATATAAAAATGAGCAGCTAAAGACCAAATGAGAGATTATTCTATATAGAGTTTATCGACCGACAGTTGCAAAGATTGCAAGATGGTTCGATTTAATTATTTGGACTCAAATTATATGTTCCACTTGAAAGTATTATTGCAGATCCCCTGATGACTTAGAAACAGTCCTTCAAAACGTGTTTAGAAAAAAACCCCACTTGACTGTCATCACTTGGATTTCGTAGTGTATTTAGATTTCATAGCACCTGGATGAAACGGTTCAATATCCAACAATGATACGCATTTCAAAGTGTGGTTTTTAGACTGTTTAATAACATTCATCGCCCGCTGCTAGCTAGGGTTCTTACGCCTGAAACTCGGCCTGAATGGCTTACATAGAGTCCAGAATGAATCATAATTAGAGCCTGAATTAATTGATAATTCATGGGCCTTTACTTGCATTTGTTATATATTCTAAATTTGCTAACATGGGCAAGTTAAAGGGCTGGTCCACCTAGACAATTCAGCAAGAAATCTAAGGTCTGATTACAAAACGGAGACAAACAAATCACTTGCTAGTCACGAAAGTGTAGTAACATAAGCATTTGACATTAGAGACAACGGCTTGGCAAATGGCCCAACAAGTTGATCTAGGGCTGCTCAATACTCCCCATTTTCACTCGGTAGAGGATTGCAATTGGATTGTGAACTTTGTGTGTGTACATATACATATACATATATATATATCAGGCCTGAAAGGATAAGAATGTTAAGCTTAAAATAATAGGGGTTGATCCTCTATTCTCCGTTGACATGTGACAAGTCAGTCAAAAAATAATATCTATTGCACCAGCAGCTGCTGAGATGTCCACCTCACAGTTCTTCTTCTTCTTCTTCTCGTCCAGTAAGAAATGTCTAATATTTGTTTCTGTTAGATTTCAAGCCACCGCTCTACCTGATAAGATACAGAAGGTTACTAAAATGAGGGAAAAAAGGCTTAAAAAAGTTTTTGACTTGCACACGAAAAACCACAGGTTGGCATGGGCAGACCATCCTTATCTTTTTCCAGTCATTATCTCCTAGCGTCGTCTGGACATCCGCTTGCAAGTGGCACGTCGACAATAAAAATGGTAAACATAAAAAACTGGCAGTTTACCATCCAACGAATTGTCTAATCATTTCTCAGATTCAACTGTTAGGCACGAGGGTTGAAAGGTTGGGTTCTCCCAGGGCGTGCTAAATAAATAAAGACCTATGTTAGATATAAACAATTATCAATGATTTGCAATTGTCACTGCCTATACTCAAAAATGTAATAATAAATGCAATTCTGAAAACAAGAGTAAGTCTCCGAAGATCTATCACACTCTAAATGCATAAAAATATTCAAAAACACGCATAATTAAAAGGAAACACACGGATTTATTCCATGGATATATTCATAGATTATATTTACTCAAAATTTTCGTAAACATAAAATGAAATAAAATCTTCATCATCTATCCAGTTAATGATCTACTGTCTACTATGAACTATATTATCTGAAATAGATAAGTAAAATATGAATTTATAAAACTTAGTAAGTAGAAAAGATATACTTAAACCATCACATACAATACACTAAATCAAATATATCGCCAATATTCTCAACCATTATTGATTATCTAATCATCTAACTCAATTAAATCATATATTTTTACACTCAAATCACCAATACGCTGGTAAAGCGAGCCGAAAAATCACACTAGAGAGGCACCACTGCATCCCAAAACACTAATCACATCCACACACTGATCGTCATCTAACCCAATCTGCAACTATTATAATTGAGTTTTCACATTCAGATTACCAACAAACTGGTGAGTGGGCCATAAAATCATACTAAAGAGGCACAATTACTTCTTAAAACAATGCCCACATACACATTGGTGATCTAACCCAATTTGCAACTATCATAATTAAGTTTTTATACTCAGATCATCAACACACTAGTGGACTGGGCTATCAAATCACACTAAAAAGGTAAAATCGCATCGCCACATTGTCTTCATCCCTTAACAACCCACTATGGAAGCAAAAATCACATCCCAATGCAATGCCCACATATCAATGGTCTAATCACCATTGAAAAAGTTAACATTTTCATTAAGTCAAGAACATCTAAAAACATCAAAATTAATTACCTAATTGTTCAAAATAGAAATATAAAAAATCAAAATCCATCGTTGGTGATCCGTGCATCTCATTAGATTGGCTAGCAGTCATCACTGCCGCCTGTGTTGGCTCCCTGGCGTGCTGGTCTTGGTCACTGGATGTCATCGCAGGTTGCTGCCGCCATCATCATCACACTCAACTGCCGACGATGCTAGTCAACGCCCGGTTCTGCCTAGGCCTAGCATGTCTTGGCTCCTAGCACAGTCATTGGGAGGGGTACTGGGTACGGATAACCTTTTTGGCTACATGGGGCGGGTAGGGTCAAAAATTTTGACCCAAACTTTAAACAGGGTCGAGCGGTAAAAATTCGACCCACCCAGCAATATTAATAAACATGAAAAATACAAACATAAAAAATACAAAGATGTTTTCCCTCAAGTACTCTAACCTATCGCATTCAATTTTAGCATTTGATAAGATTCTTGTTATTGTCAAATGATGAATATATGGTACCATCGCCTTAAATTTCACATTTGCTTATTGGAGTTGGAAAGTTTAACATGGCCTTAAAGTTCATATTTGCTTATTAGAGTTTGAAATTTTAACATGTGTGAATGGATCTCAAAATGTAGAAGTTATGGTTGTTGTTTTTCTTTTCTTTTTTTGTTTAGATAGTACGATTATGTATTTTATTAATATATAGATATTTGAATATTAAATAATAAAATAAATAGACTTTTTAATAGACAAAATAATTAAATAATATAGTTATAAAGATATATATATATATATATATATATAATGAGAAATTTTCTCTTCCGGGCCAATTTTTCTTTCCTACCAACAAAAGGCACGATACAAAAGTGAGTGGCTTGATGGTTTGGGTAGACCAATGTAATCACGACACGCAGTTACACATAAATTTTACACATGCCAAACATGAGCTCTGATGAAAGGTGTGTTGGGACCATGGGACAATCAAACAAATATAACTGATTTAAAGTTTAATCGAATGATAATTACACAAAAGAGGACATCAATGTAATTTTGAAAGGCTAGAATCAATACTTCGAGCAACATATTCTAGAAGGTTGGAATCAATACTTCGGGCAAAGGGTGAAGTCCAAAGCTATGATTAAATACACATTTGATTTTTTTTTTTTTTTTAGTCAAGCTTTCCCCTAAGTCAGATCGAATGGGCTGTTAAAATCAAACCTGATTCGATTGCCACGTAACCATATTTATTGCATGAAGAATCATCATATAGGCAACATAAAAAAATCACTCTATCCAGCACGTGTACTCAAGCTTTCCAAAAAACCAATCATGTGGGCGACTCTCTCCTGCCATTAGAAATAGGGACAACATATGATCTGGCGTTTGGCGAGAGAGAGATTTCTGATGTGCTGGTAGCCTGCTGATGTGCCACGACCAGGTCCAGAGCAGTAGCAGACGGCGAGAAGTCATTGGCGACTGGGAGGTCGGATGACAATTGGTAGCTTTGATTGGAGACAAGCAGTGGGAGTAGGTTTTCTCTCCCACTGCCAGAAATCAAAGATGGCAACTTCGTCGGCCATCGACGACAAGCAGAAGACGAAGATCTAAGCTAGTTCCGCTTAGCAGCAAGGAGGCTGTAGAGGCAGTGAGGAAGAAGGCACGATAGTGCCCTTGTTTTGCATTTTTCAGCGATCAGAAAAGAAGATCGGGTGCGACAAAGGGTTGTCGGACATCAGACGGCCGGTGGAGACTTGATGGCCAAAGAAGATTGACCATTTGATGGATAAACAATGTCAGATTTGGAACAACTGCAACGAGGAAGAAGAGCAAGCAATGACTCTATCTTGCATTTTTTGGCAACCGAACAGGACGATCCGGCGTGGCAAAGGTAGCACCAGAGTCAGAAGAGCGAGGCTAATTTTTCGATCGACACAGATCAACTATCCGATGGTCAGACGGTGGCGGCGTAAGAAGCAACAACGGTGGGTTTCCTCCCACCCCGTTGCGAAATGGAGGTAGTAGCCTCGTCTGCATCCCAACAGCAAATGACGATAGCAAATTCGGGTTGCTTCCACGTGGCAACAAATAAGTTGCAATGCCAGCTTGTGTTCATCGACAACATCATGCGACCAGCGGCCAGCAGCTTCATTAGTGGCAAGCGAAAATGGCGGAGGACCAAATTGACTCGCCGGAGCAGTAAAGTTTGGTGGTTGTTGGTGGCCAGCAGCAAACGCCAGATGAGTCTGGTTCGGAACGGCGTAGATTCCATGGGTGCAAAGATGCCATGGGTGCAGAGACGATGAAGGAGTTTCAGTGAGGTGAGATGATCTCTTCCATGCCAATGCTTACGTGTCGTGCAAATGGGGTGAATCCTTATTAGCGTAGCCAACGATGTTGAAAATAATGTCCCGCTGAGATGACGTGCAACTAAGGAGCAGCTAGCGTGGTGTGCAAATGAGATAGGCAGAGATTAACATGAACTCAAGCATGCAGGCAAGAGGAGCTAGGTCGCGGGGACAACAGGCTGCGCAGTTTAGATGACATGGCCCAAAACAACATCCCTCAAGTTGTGCAATCAGGGCCAGGGGTGAAATCCGCTTGTAGAGATGAAACCTGCTCACTTTGGAGGGACACAGTCAGGGGGACAACTAGAGGTTCTGCGTAGGTGAGCGCCGATTGTTTGTGGATATTAGACAGCCTTAGGTCTCTAGAGTCTAGGCACATGAGCCTACCCGACAGGAGTCGTTGTGCAAGCCATCACGTGTTTACCCGGCTGCGCAAGCAAAATAAATCGAAGCTTGCCTGTCTCAAGTCATTTGGCAAGCTGTTGGACACTGAGTAGTTTGCCAGAGGAGATGGAAAATTGTCAGGTTGCACAGTCACAAAATTGCCAGGCTGCGCAATATGATGCCTTAACACAGTACTCCACCTGCACAGATTGAGCAAACGACGTGGCCAGCCAGCATCTCCACCCACTCGGATGCAGAGTGGAATAAGCTAGATGGGTGGATACACCAATCACATAATTAAAACTTTTATATAAATTGAAATGGCTTGAAGAAGAAAAAAATAGAGTTACTCTAAAGATGTGAATGGATTAACATGCCTAGAATTTTTCATCCAAATAGGATGACTTTTTAACCTTGCATTAAAAATGATTTAAGCCATTAAGGTACACCTTAGTTGAGGTTGGAGGTTGGATTCCAAGACATCAACGAAGTGTTGCAATTGTGGCATTTATACAAATAAACACGTGGATATACGTGACTTTTCAAAATCTAGGTATGGAAATTACATTGAAAGTTGGCATGCCCAAATACCCCAATGGTGAAGCTAGAATTTTCCCAAATGCCCCAATGGTAAAGCTGACATGCCCAAAATGCTTCAATGGTGAAGTTGGCATACCCAAAATGTCCCAATGGTGAAGCTAAAATTCCCAAAGTTCCCAGGTAAAGTTGGGCTCATTTCCAAGAGTTTCCAAAAATGCTCTCACTGGTGAAGCTAGCGTCCCAAAAATGCCCCCATGTTGAAGTTGATATTCCTAATTTACCCTCAGAGGACCTCAAGCATATAAATACCCCTCCCTCTTTTAAGAAAGAAGATATAAATTTTGGAGGAAGAGCTTGAGGAGTCTTCAAAAGGCAGGTGCCTCACTTGATACCAGTGGCCTTAATTTCTTTAGTGCCTGAGAGCACTCTGTCATCGCCCTACTATGGTACACACATAGGTCCCACCCATGTTGTGGTAATGATGGGTCCCATATGGCTAATGGACAATAGGATAATGCTGGATTAGATATTTTAAACATATTAAAATATGTTTAAATCCTGATTAATTAACTCAAAGTATAATTAGGCTTAATTCATGCAACCTGGATCTTCAATCTCTCATAGTATAGATGGCAGATATCGTTGCTTTCAATTTTTTACGGGATATTGGAAAACACCACTCATCATTCAAAAGCCTAAGTCTAGGACAGAGTCACTGAGTTATGACTCACCAAGTCAAATCTTAGTAAATAACACTCAAAAGCCTAAGTCTAGGACCGAGTCACTGAGTCATGACTGACTGAGTCACTAAGTCATAACTCACTAAGTCAAATCTTAGTAGATATCATTCACCAAAATAGTCAAATTCAGTCATCCTAGTCTCACTTTTTCTAAGCTTCTCATGGGTCAATTGAGAGAGCTGAGCTAATTTCACTCTTCCTAAGCTACTCATGGGTAATTGAGAGAGTCGGGCCAAGTCTAATCATCCTAGTCCTACTCTTCCTAAGCGTCTCATGGATAATTGAGAGAGCCGAGCCAAATCCAGTCATCTTGGTCCCACTCTTCCTAAGCTTCTCATGGGTAATTGAGAGAGCCAAGCCAAATTCAATAATTCTGGACTTACTCTTCCTAAGCTTTTTATAGGTAATTAAGAGAGCCAAGCTAAATCCAGTTAACCTAACCCACTCTTCTTAAGCTTCTCATGGGCAATGAGAGAAAGCTGAACCAAACCTAGGTTACCTGTCTCTATGGTTTCTTACAGTCTAAATAATAGAAATCACCCTGTCTTGATTCCACCTGAGACAAATCAATCAGATCAAAACACTCATTCTTTAGGTTGACCCAGTATCTAGCAACCCAGTCTAGAGCCGTGTTATTCTATTTTCCTATTGACTTGAGGCGACCTCTTAAATTCATTACAATGTGCTTGGTGAGCTCAAAGACAACACACATTCATTTTGAGAGAGTGTATGTTTTATTTTTAAGTCTCTAAAATGCATGGTAATTTTCCTTTTAATCAAGGATTTTCTCTCATTGTGGAGATATGATTAGGACCACTTGTGGTTTGGGATGTAAACATATAATTTTTTTTGATGTACACAGCAAGTGTAATTTATTGAGGACAATCACTAACAAAATAAAAATTATTTGATTCATTCTAAAAATGACAAATATCTTCATGATGTTCCATTTTTTATTTTTTTCTCTTTTTATACTTGTTACAAAAATGGCAAACCTAACATGAAACATCTCACCCTTTATCTTTAAAGAAAAGTAATATCAATGCATCTTAGAGACTTTATTCTTTCATGAAATTGACTAAGCTCTTCTTTTGTTCTTTACAGATCTTTAGTCATTTCTACATTCACTCAATTTCCTTTAGAAATCTCAATCTTAATGGTGCCATCACTCGCTTTTCGATTCTTGCCAGGCGGCGGCTTTCCTGTGAACACCCTACACAAATTTGATAAGAGTGTCCCCCACTCCTTCATTATAGTGCCGACTAGCCTAGCACCAACCAAGTGGGATGCAACTCTGATTTTTTCCTCACCCAGAACTATATTGGCAGCTTCTAGAAAAGTTCCAGCAGCACTGAAGGCTGCCCTAGTAGTGCCAAGAGTAGCTTCTACTGACTCAACCTCCTCCAACAATGAGGTTGAGAAGAAGCACAAAAAGAATAGGAGGTAGAGGAAAAAAGTTATTTCCTCTCATGCTCTTAAAATCTTTGAAGATGAATTTATCTACAACACCACTTCAAAATCTCTAAAGGCTGGGAGTGCTTGGGTCTCTGCTCCCACAAAGTATAAGAAGGTTATAGCTGTCGACCTCGCCAATGCAATCAAGGGGAAGTAAACTTCAATCCCAAACCTATTGGCCCCTTTGGAAGGAATGCATAGAGCAAAGCTACCAAGGGTTGTGCTCAACCTATCAAAGGAACTAGGGAGAAGACAATGAAGAAAGAAAAGTCCAAGAAGAGGTCAACCCACAGGTTGACCGTTCAAGAAAAGAATAAGTGATGGAAGTTGTTATCCGAGAAGCACACCGCAATAGTAAGAAGACCATCTCCATCCTAGGATAAATACTGGAAAAGTAATATATTCATTGATTTAGCCAATCTCTCTTGTTCTCAGAGAAGAGAGATCGATAGGACAAACACCTTACAGATGCCAAGGAAAGCATCAAAGGTAGAAAAGAGGGAAAGAAGGGCTGATTCTAGTAGCCCAAAGAAAAGAGACCAGAAAAAGAGGAAGGTGCAGCCTATTAGTGTATGCACCACTTTGGTCGATGGGGACCTATCATCGATGTCACCTAGCTCACCTCGTCAAGGAATCATCACGAGGTCGATGGCTAGATCCATGATGCCTCCCCCAATATTTTACTCTCTATTAGAAGATGCTGGAAGAGAAGAGCAGGTGTCTATATCTCCTCGCCAATTGATACACAAACATTAATTTGTCTGGACAGTCACGTCTTACATGGCTGAAGGAAACGCGGCTTCCACTTCCATAGAAGAGATAATGCGATGATTAGAACTGCTTAAGGTTAAAAATTAGCGATTAAGAGAGGCATATGCATAATAGAATGTTGGCCAAACCTCTAATCCTGGCCAACCATCCAATGCCACACGTCCTCTCAACCTTCCCTCTATGGGAACAGTTACACCACCAGGACTATTCGTCTTTAACCTGCCAAGAGGAGATCGCATAGGACCGGGTGCCTCAACCCTTATCTCTCCAGTTGCCTCACCTCGGCAACCACCCAATATCAATGTTCATGCACAGCTATTTGGTGCGAATGTCCCACCACAACCGTTTGGTGCAAATGCGTATGCACAATCGTATCAGATGGACCTACATCCCATGACACATTTCAATGAGATGATGCATGACTAGATGGTTAAATGGAAAATAAATTTGCCTTCTCAAGTACCAAACATTTATCATCAGTTGTATTTGCTGGAGATCGAGAATGAGCCACTTCCATCAGGCTTCCAGATGATAGACTTCCATACGTTTGATGGAACAGATGATCCACAACATCATCTTACCCTCTTCAATCTCAAGATGGGAAACTATGTTGTCTATCACAATCTCTGCTTGAGATTATTTGGGTCATCACTTAAGGAATCAACATTCTAATGGTACTTGATGCTTCAAGTGGGGTCAGTCAAGACCTAGAATGACGTGCAAAACCTATTTCTGGCATAATTTTTTATGACTAAAAAAGATATCACATTAGCCGACTTCTCCCTTATGAGGCAAATGGATGACGAACTAGTAGAGGAGTTCATCTCTTGTTGGTAAAAGGAAGCCAGCAAATGTGAGACAACTTTCACAGAGGAACAAAGAGTTCACTTATGCCACAATAGCATTAAGGTTGACCTTGTAATCCTGGTGAATGAGCAGATTGCAACTTTCTGAGAGCTGACCAATGAGGCAAGTCGAAAGGAACGCTTTCTTTTCCTCTCTGGAAAAAGCAAAGCCCAAGATGACAAGCAAAAAGAAAGCACTTCCCTACCCAAGAAAAAAGAATAAAAAAGAAGCAAATAAAACACCTCTGTCAACACCACTAAGAACAAAACTAGTAGTAATGATGAACAGTCAAAGAAAAGAGAGA
Organism: Pouteria campechiana; assembly: GCA_036873735.1. Classification (NCBI taxonomy): domain Eukaryota; kingdom Viridiplantae; phylum Streptophyta; class Magnoliopsida; order Ericales; family Sapotaceae; genus Pouteria; species Pouteria campechiana. Next base: position 13,667 of record JAYJMB010039323.1, on the reverse strand, counting down.
TTCCAGAGCTAAAATACTAGTACTCTGATGAGAAAATAGAATTAATCCTATTGGGGCTCATTCAATCGGGCAAATAAGATTACCAGAACCCCTATTCCAAATAAAGGTAGACAAGGTGAATCACCCCTTACACTATCATTACTATCGAGGTATCAATCACCCGATGCTTAAATGCAAAGTATTGAGGAGAATTATTTATCATTGCATGAAGAGTGGAATAATTACACCAAAAAAGGACTCATAAGCGACATCCAACAACATATCGATAAAAGAAATTCCAGATTTAACAATGCTGGAATAGGAATTCGATTGTTAGTTTCCAAAATCCTTTAGCCAAGAGGTGTAGAAGGAAGTCATGGTTGATGATGAAGGTTGGGATCTTCTATGCCCAAAGGACATCCTAAAAGTCCCGTTGATGAGATGTAAGGGACAAAACTGTCAGACCAAACATGCAAAGTAGAAAGAAATGGAAGAGTGTCTGAAGGAGTTATTCCCATATCCTAAAAGGATACACTGTTGGCCATCATGATTCCAGCCATATATCATTGGGGATAACCTCCAGCCTGAGAGGCTTAAATCCTTCTAAAAGAAAATGGTGGGAAAAAAAAGAAAGGAGCCTACCTTGGTCAAGGGTACCTAGAGCCCTATGCTTAGGAGCCATCATCGTCACTATCGTCAGCTACAGATGAAGTACGGATGACATTTTGGGATAATTTGTCAAACTCAAAAACTAGAAATAAACCAAGCTCTTATAAGGATGATCTATTTGAATATTCGATAGTGGCGTCTTATTATCACATTAGCGAAGGAGAGGCCTTCACCAGCCAGCCAAACAAGAAGCGAGAACGCTCTCGTAAAAGGCGTGATCGCCAGAGAGAGCATCAACGCTAAGGTTTCACTATATTCAATATCAGTGATTCACTAGTCACACACCTCCTCCGCTATGCTGATGAGTGTTGCGAAGAAAATCCAGACCTCGCAAAGATGCATTGGAATTTTGGAAGGTCACTTTTACCGAAAGTGAAGAAGAATTGGTTCCAAACTTTGGCAGTTCAAGGCGCAAAGAATGGGTCGTCTTGCAAGAAACGTTCCTACTACGCTTCCTTTTCAAAAGAAAGGAGGGAATTAGGAAGTCTCTTATCAATTGGGACCCACATTATGTCAAAAACATGACTAATTATGTTCACAAATGGAAGGATACTGCTTGGAGCAATCCATAATCGCTTGATCACCCAAATGCAGAAAAAATCCATCTTCGTCTGGCAAAAAGGGCCTATTTCCACCATTGAGTGCTATCTAACTTCATTAAAGTATTCGATCAAGCCAAAAAGAAGAAGATGAGAGCAATAGGTGACCCACCAAAAGAACAAGTATTTATCAAATCGCACATTACAAGGGTCTTTGAATACCCTCACTACATGAAAGCCCCCATTTTAATGGCAATTCCAGAAACTAAACAAATCTGTTACCTAGGGTGGCCCATGATCAAGTTATTCAAAGAAGGCTACAAGGCCAAGATCAGATACTTATTCTAGTATCAAGCCTTAGTGCACATGATATCACAAAACAAGGCATATGCAATCAGGAGTTCCCATTTTCATTGGCTAGTAATAGCAATGCTCTAAAGTGGATTACAACATTGCCAACCGAATCATTCTAATCTTGGGAGGTGCTGACTGAAGCATTCATACACAGATTTCATGATTACACCTCTCAGTTCTCTAAAGCACAAGTGCGAGGAATTCATCCTCTTGAAGGGAAACATCTTTATGACTTCACCTTGAGATGGTGCAATATTCGCCTTTATTACCCCATATTGTGAGAAGAAAGATGCATAATATGGGAATGTATTGTCGCATTGGGAAAGGTCTGTCCATTGCCTAAAGTGGTACCTGCTTCATTTCCTAGACTACTCAAGTTGTTGATCCAAGAACTATCAGAATCTATGGAGGTATCTTACAACATGACCAACATTGTGTCAAATGAAGAGAATGATCCAGAAGAAGATCTAAGTTGCTAGAAATAATGGTCGTATTGCGATCTGGGAAGAACACAATTCAGGATAAAGGAAAGGTGTCATGCAATAAGAGCAAATGCCTGGAATTCCTTATCCTCCTTTTGAAGAAAGGGAAGTTCCAAAACTAACAAATAAGCCAAATTATGATGTCATCACTCACTTGTGCAGAATCCCAGCAAAACTAAGCAAATACGATGCATTGGGCTCTCTAAAGAGCCTCGACAAGTGCTCATAAATGCGCTACTAGATGAGTCCATCAAGGACTGGTACTTGGTAGAGGTTGCTAATTCGCTTAAATGCAACAAAACCATCACTTTCATAGATGATGACTTATTGCTGAGAAGTACATGGCATAATCGGTCATTGTTTATAAGTGGTGATTTATCAGGAGAAAGGATTAACCTCATTATACTAGATCCAAGATCTATGGTGAATATTCACCCACTCAAAGTATTGAAGCGTATCAAGATGTGCCCATCAGTTCTCAAAAGTAACACTTTGGTGATTCAAGGCTTTAACCAAGAGAGTCAGAGGACTATAAGGACTATCACCTTGAGCCTTGATATTCAAGAATTTCTCATAAAAGTCAATTGTCATATCATTAATGTGCCAAAGTTCTACAATGTGTTGCTTGGAAGGCCATGGTTGCACTGATACCAAGTTGTGGCATCCACGGCGCACCAATGCTTTAAGTTCTACCAAGACGGTATAATGAGGCACATATCGACTGATGTACCACCATTTACAATTTTAGAGGCATTCTTTTCAATAGCCCAATACTATGAGCTAGCAATGAAGGAATTGGAGCAGCCAAAAGAATTGGCCAAGATGACCGTGGACAAAGGGCAACAGCCATTTACCGCCAAAAGACAAGGGTCTACATAACAAAGACTCTCATTACGGTTGTACCTCCACAAGCGGTTCCGTTCCTAGCAGTTTTGCCACAAATGTCCTCGCGCTTGAAAATTGTAACAAGTGTTTCACAAGAAGACAAGTTAAAACTCATGAAAGAGTTGGAAGTTGTCCAAGTAGATAATGATAATTAAGAAAGGTCTTCGGTTCAGCATCACTAGGCTACTCATGCTTCAGCACCAGCTCCACCAATTCTGAATATATTCAACTAGAGGCCTGTTGCAACTGTCTCAACTCCATAATTATTCACCTTCTAGGCTGGGAAGTCAATGCTGAGACCGCTTAGAAAAGGACACAGAAGAGGATCAGCCAGGTCATCAGTAGGCAAGGGGCAAGCCATATCCCAACTAGCTGAATTTTATAAGAATCAAGTCACTAACTCTTTGCGAGCTTATATGTCACCACAATCGGCACCAATCGAGAATACCTAGATCCAGATCAACACCCCGAGCTGAAAGAGAACAACAACTATTCCTCGAACATTGTCACCTTCAGTGCCATACTACTCTCACGTGGCCTCAAAACCAATGCAGTCTTTCCATTTTGAGATCAACACTCGGAGCACTAGTCAAATAAAGCAAGAGACATCTCCAATCTTAGCACCAAGAGCATTAAATGGAAAATCGGAGGAGGAAAATTACAGTCCACTCTGATTGAGTACAATTCGCCATTGACTCGATTAGCTAAGTTGGAAATTATTCAGGACAAAGAACCTGAAGTGGAATCCCAAGCAAAAAAAGGAAGATTAGTATTTAAGGAGATGTGCTTACTCTATGGACAATGTCGTACTTCTGATCTTCTACCCAAGAAATTCCTATCTTCTAAAAATTTTTAGAAATTTAGCAAGGGATGCAGAAGGATAATTGACCTCCTCAACATTTATCCTAATGAACCCTATGTGTCGGTAACCAGTCCGCTCATCCCAATTCCAATCAAAGAAAAATCAAAGGGTCTCTGGTATCCAGGAGATCAGACAGGTCTTGGTGCAAAGGATGATATTGATGTGGACAGTGATGAGGAGTATACCTTGGATAGGTCCTGTGAGAGTATCAGGTCGACCATCGATCCCACTATGTGGGACTGTCAGTTAGCTCCTACTAAGTCTAAGACATCAAAAATGTCATCCACCCTATCAACAATTACACATTATTATACAGTTTCCACTTCTCGCCATTCATTCACAGAAGAGGAAGAATTTGAGTCTGATGGAAAAGAATCACAAACAAGGAGACTCATGAGCCTGATCATGAGTTAAATACTGGTCGTTTAGAGGAAGAAGGAGATGATGACTCCGATTCTTCCTTAGAATAAATAACCTATGGTGTAGCTCCGCTTGTGTTAGAAGATGGTGGACAACCAACAATCGATGAACTTAAAGAGTTCAACTTGGGTACAGATGAGGGTAAGCGCCTTACTTTCATCGCCAAATCTTTACTAGAACATGAAAAGCAATTACTAAGGGATCTCCTCAAGGAATTCAAAGATGTCTTTGCATGGACATACTCTAAAATGCCTAGCCTAGATTTCGATATTGCAATGTATTCCTTGCATATTTCTCCAAGTAAGTGGCCAATAAAGCAAGCGCTAAGGAAGTTTAGACTTGAATTAAAGCAACAGATCATTAATGAGATCAATAAATTGCTAGAGGCCAACTTTATCTAAGAAATCAAGTTCCTGAGATGAGTCTCCAGTGTTGTCCAGGTAAAGAAAAAGAATGGGCAAATACGAGTTTGTGTCGATTTTCGTTATCTCAATGAATCCTGTTCAAAAAATGAGTTTTCACTGTCACATACAGAACTCCTTATCAACAGCACATCACTCTATGACACATTCTCATTCATGGACGGTTACTCCGGCTACAACCAGATCAAGATGGTGCTAGCAGACGAGGCTTCCATTGCATACCGTACTCCAATGGGCGTCTTTTATAATAAAGTTATACCATTTGGATTAAAGAATGCATGAGTGACTTATCAAAGAGCTATACAAGTTATTTTTCATGACATGCTTCATAAACATGTTGAATGCTATGTCGATGACTTGGTGGTAAGATCCAATGGTTATGATCAGCATCGTCAGGATCTATGCACCATCTTTGTATGACTCAAGAAAAATAAGCTACCCATGAACCCATTCAAATGCGCATTTGGAGTTGGATCAGGCAAGTTCTTGGGATTCATCATCCGTCCCTAAGGAACATAGATGATCTAAGGAGTTTGCAAGGCAAGCTATTTTATATCAAAAAATTTGTGGCCAATTTAGCATAAAGATATCAGCCATTTCATTGTCTACTAAAGAAGGATATAGAATTTGTTTGGGATGAAGCTTACCAGAAAGCTTTTAGTTTAATCAAAGAATTACTCCGCAACCCGCCAATTTTGGCTGCACCAACCAAGGGTAAACCACTTATTTTGTACATCTCTATGAGCAAGCAATCGCTGGGGGCATTGCTTGCACAAGAAAATCAAGATGGTAAGGAACAAGCATTATATTACCTTAGTTGTCGGTTGATCATTGCAGAATACAATTATTCTCTAATTGAAAAGACATACCTTACCTTAGTATTTGCAGCCCAAAGGCTAAGACATTATTTTCTTACTCGAGAGATCTGATTAATTTCTAAAGCGGATATGCTCAAGTTCCTGATCACTTGTCCCATGCTTTCGGGACGGTTGGCCAAGTAGCCATTACAGCTAACAGAATTTGAAATCACCTTTATCTTGCGAAAAGCGATGAAAGAATAAGTTCTGGCTTACTTCTTGGCAGCTCATCCAGTTGATGTAGAGGTTGTTGTACAAGAAGACTTGCTAGATGAGGAAGTATTTATTACATAAATTAACACTCCCTGACAGATGTATTTCGATGTTTTTGCTAAAGTTGTTGACGTTGGTGTTGGAATTATCTTCATCTCACATCAGAAAGACAGTCTTCTATATTTTTTCTACTAAGGAAAAAATTACACCAACAATGAAGCAGAATATGAGGCATTAGTCTTAAGACTTCAGATTGCCCTCAACTTTGGGATCACAAAATTAGACATCTTCGGCGATTCAAAACTAGTAGTCAGACAATTAACCACTGAATACGGGTTCGTTAACCTAGTTTAAGCCAATATTACGATATTGCGCAAGGCCTACTAGACCATCTTTTTTAAGTCACCATTGGGCATATTCCAAGAGTTAAGAATACCATTATTGATACTCTAGAAATTTGGCAACTGCTCTAGCCATTGCCGGAGGCCAAGAAGTCATTGTTAAAGTTGAACAACAAAGACATATTTCCAACTCATATGATGAGGAGATTACAAAGTGAGTGGAATACGTAGCCTGCATAGAACTAATGGTGGATGATTGGCGACCACAGTACATCGACTACCTTCTATACGGAATTCTCCCAGAACACTCTCAAGAAATATTAGCTCTAAGAAAAAGAGCTACTCGAAACATGTATTATAATAATACATTGTATCGTCAGGCATATAATGGACTCTGGCTCCGTTATCTTAATGGGGAAGAGATCCAATATACACTCATGCAAGCGCACTCTAGCGAATGTGGTGGACATCCATCTAATCAAAAATTATACAGATTGATCAAATGCCAGGGATATTACTAGCCTACCATGGTCTCAAACTCTCTGCAATTTGCCAAGTCATGTCTCTAATGTCAGCTCCATGGGGATATCCAGCACATACCACCTTCAGAATTGGTACCTGCAAGCATCTCTTGGCCATTTCCATAGTGGGGATTTGATTTCATTAGTCCAATCAATCTTTCATATTGCAAGGGACATACCTAAATCCTGGCTACAGCTAATTACTTCTCCAAGTGGGCAGAACTGACTCATATAAGAGAGTTAGGGCCAAAGTAGTAATTGATTTTATCAAATTAAAGATCATATATCGATATGGTAATTTGTGCCAGATCACATCAGACGATGGCACTCCATTTAAGAATGAGAAAATGGAGAAGTTTTGTCAAAAATAAGGCATCAAGCATGTATTCTCTACACCATATCATCCACAAGAAAATGGCCAAGTGGAAGCATTTAATAAGGCAATCCTAAAGATTATGAGAAGAATAACAGATAAGAATAAACGACAATGGCATCTCAAATTGCCAGAGGTACTTTGGGTTATTGCACCACTCACCGGACAACAACTAATGCAACTCCTTATTCTTTGGCGTTCGAGGCGGAGGCGGTCTTGCCTTTGGAAGTGCAATTGCCATCGCTTAAAGTTGCAACACATTTAGGGCTAACAACTAACCAACAAACCAATTTGCGGTTCAAAGAGCTCGACGCTCTACACAAAAAATAGTTCTAAGATAAACAAAGAATCGAGTTATACAAAGCCTTCATAGTTGAGGAATATAACCAATTGGTTAAATACCAAGCTTATCATCCGAGTGATTTAGTTCTCAAACTAAGGGCTGAATTAATGGTGAGTAGGAAAGTCAAATCATTGCTATATATGAGCCGGAAGGGAGCAAATGCTGGGGGCATTTACTCCTCCTTCCCTATTCCCTGCACGTGTTTCTTAAGCACTTCAATCTATATACAAAAGTGGAATTACCAATAAAAAAAGAGAAAACATGTCAAGAAACCAAGCGTTGTGAGAAAAAAATGCTCAAATCGCACATTCATTAGCATGTAAGATTCTCATACATTGAAAGAGTTTACAAATTAGTTAAAGTGGTTGAAATAGACTCTTTCAGAAGGCTGAATTACTCCTTTGCTATCTTCAAGGCTTGAGTACTTCTAGGCTCACAATTGGAGATGACTTCAACTCTTTTAAAGTCTCCTCAGTCGCTATCACTTCTTGTTGGGAAGCAGCCACTTCTTCCTTCAAGTGCTTGATTATCTCTAGACTTTCAGCTTCATCTTTCTCCTTAGAAGCAAAAGAGATTCTTGAAAGGATAAATGATAGCATCTTCTCTCAAAGAGGTCAACTCTACTTGAAGAGATGAAAGATGCTCCAAAACCATGCTCGAGATTGACGATTTCTCATCAATCTTAGCCAATAGATCTTCAAGTTCAACTTCCTTGGCAGCGATTGCTTCAGCAAGAAGTATCGAGATAACATGTAATTCAGTCTATTCCCACAAGAAAGCATGCTCCCAGAAAGAGGTGTAGGCACTTCCGACTTACTTCGGCTTTCTTCCTTTGATCTATGGTGGAGCTCTTGGAAGTAGTATTTCTCTTTTGCAAAATAGGAACCTCTTTACTAGTTATCACCTTCTTGCTCCTTTTGATAGCTGGAGCGAGAACCTCTTTATTACACTTTTGGTCACTCTTGGAGGAGGAGGCTTGGACGATCCTCGGCTAGTCTTTGCCCTCTCATCCTGCTTTGCAGCAACACGACTAGATTTAGTCCCTTTCTTTCGAAATAAGGAAGTTTTTAGAGAAACTAAAGCCCGATGAGCCTTATCACGGAATCATACTGGAGTATAATCTGCCAAAGACTCCTCCAACCCTGCCTCTAATTAGCTTCTATTTTGGTCATTTTCTCCCTTAAAAGAGGCATGTTGATTGGTGTAATTTGCTCAGCATAATCCGGAGGGACATAAGAAGCCAACTAAGGAATAGCTGGCTCAGGAGTTATTGGCTCCATCTAGATATCTTCACCTATGGGGTATATCTGCTCACCATTACCCCACTGCCCAATGTGACTGTGATCAGTGTAATGAATATTTTGATGAGGACGATGTTTGTCTAACCATAAAACTCGTTGTGGAAAAGTGGATGGCCTCTCAAAATCCATGGCCTGTTACGCCTCCAAGAAGACATTCTCGGGCATGTCAAGTACAAAAGAGGGTGTCAACGGATGGTAAGTAAACATACCACAATTAGGAATCATCGCCCTACTAATTTTTCCCCCATTTGTGTTGTACCACCAAGCATAGTTCTTGGTCGCATGGACTCTTCAAGCCGAACCAAGCAAGAAAACATTGTAATCTCAAAATGTATAGGTAAAATCAAACAACAGTGGATACCACCAAGCTGGACCCACTCCTATTATAGCTATTCTCGCGATATAAATATGACACGATCCAACATTTCTTAGTCATAACCAAACTACCTGGCAAACCGATTTAGGAAATATAGTTCAAGCCAAAATCTAGAGCCTTCCCAAAGAGGAAGCAAGCAAGCTTACAAAGACATGATGAAATCATTAATCTTGCCAAAGGTTTCATCCTTGCCTTTCACCTCAAATCCCAAAGGATTGTTGACCAGAGCAAGCAAAAACATCTTCTGAGAAAACTTGTGCAACTTCACTAACCGATCTCTCACTTTATCAAATCGTATATTCCTGAAAATGATAGTCAAGAACTTCCCCAATAATAAACCTTCACCGGGAAATTGAGTTTGCAATTCAACCCTGTAAATTCAAGGAAAATAAAGTCCTAACCAATTTATAAAGAAATGGATTGGGAAGTAAGTGGTGCACGTAACAAGCCCAAAATGATGTAAGACCATATTATTCAGCCCGCGATAAATGTTGCACAATACATGAGGAGCCATGGATAGTCTCTTACCTTCGGCAACCTGAAGAGTCGGCATCAAGCATAAAGGGTTGATGTAATGATCATGTGCTAATGAAGGATAGATAATAATAGAAAACCATAATATAAAGAATAAGACTAATTCCTCCGCTAGGGTGATACTACTCAGAAGTGCCTCATTAGCCCAAATATTCCATTTGGCTCATTCTTTAGATATTAGCATCTTAAATCTTCGAGCATTGGGATTTGAAATCCTTTGGAACAATTGTGCCCAAAATATCCAAGAAAGCTTAGTGCCAAACCGTCTTAACTTACTCATTATACTCAAGACGCAATAACCTAAGCTTCCTTCTTTGAAATCCTCATTCAGCGGAAGGTATAGATTAAAAAGCTCCCCGATGATAGGCAACCCACAAGCGACATTGAGGTCCCACAGTGTGATGCTCATCTCACCACAAGGAAAGTGGAAGAAATTAGTCATTGAAAACCTGAACTGAATAAAGCCGCACATGGCCTCCATATGCTGGTGGAATGGACCGGGAGTGCCAAGAATCAGCTCATAAATGCCAGCCTGACAGAGGATGCTTTTGTGCCCTGTTGCTATATGCTCTGCCCAAGGTTTAAAGAAATTATTCTTCAGTAAACCACCCTTGAATTGGCCTCTTTCACCATTAGTAACAAATTTATAACCCTCAAGAATCGTTTCCCTCTGGCGAGAGGTCTCTACAAAGTATTCATGAGGATACAACATCTCTTTGATGGGAGACAAGAAATAGCCATTGAAGTGGTCTTTCTCATCATAGTGCTCAAAAGTATTGGTAGATAGGTAAGTGCTCTCAACATCTTTTCTATGCACTAAACAAGGTTTAGAGTGGAAAGCAAAAGGGCTTTCTTTACTCTTAATGTTTATCATGGAAAAATGACATATCAGAGAATGACCTGGGATGTTACTACCAAAACTAGGAAGTTTTTGCTTCGAGAGCTCTGTGTTCAGCCAAACAAAGAAACCTTTGTCTATCTTCTTAACCTGATAATAATATATAGCACTTTGAAAGTAAAGGTCACTACCTTTCTTCTGCTTCTTCCCTTTCAGCTGCGATTGGCGTCGTGGTGCCATAAGAACTCTCCCTTGTCATTGGACTGCAACATGAACTTCCTCTTGGTAGGGTGGCATGATAGAAACTTCCTCTTGGCACTGTGATGGAATAAGGATCTTCCCTTCTTCTGATCCATCTTCTGATACTCTTATATCCTACTCAAGGGTAGCATTAGATGAAAGAATCGCTTCTACAATGGGAGGATTCGAGATGGAACCATCTGCTATAGAGTGTGTCTATATTGCTTTATCTTCTAAATGGTCATTTACATGACGCTCTGTTGCAGAGACTAAATCAATATTGCAAGGGATGTACCCAAACTTATCCACTCTAACAGGAGAATTGTCGAAGTCCACACAATCAATTGTACCGACAAGGGATGGAGAAGCCACTCTGTTGTGAGAATCCATACCTATTAAAAAAATGGTGAGAAAATATATCAATAAATGTCTTGTTCAATATATGAAGAAGTAAATGATGACATCAAATATATATATATATATATATAAATGTGTGTGTGTGTGTTGTCAAAATGGAACTTGAGCTTATCCCATGAATGTTGGACTTGTTTCATGAATTTTGGGTTCATTGCATAATTTTTTGGAAATTTTTCAACATGAATACTAATTCTTGAGAATTTTTTAACACAACTCTAAGTTTTTGGAAATTTTCTAAAACAATTATGATTTTTTGGGAATTTTCCCCTAAAACATCATGAGATTTGGGGGATTTTTGGTCATCCATCAATTTTGGGTTCAAAATAAAATAAAAAGGGGGGTAGGCCCGTATAGCTGGCCCGATCCATCAGGCCATTTTCCCATGCCCCACAAAATAGCCCATTTGGGCTTGAATCAACTAAGCAACCCATTTGTCCAACAAACTAGTCCACTTAGGCTTGATCCAACCAGCCCATGAGCGAGTTGCCTGGGCTCCTTCCCTGCTAAGCTCGCGCCCAAGACGCAACCCAACTAACGCTGTGGGCCTTGCATTTGCTAGTGCAGGCGGTCTTCTCCTTGCCGACAGCATGTCTTCTCCAGCACCGGTAGAAACAAAAAAAATGATGCAAGATAAAAAAAATAAAAATAAAAAACCTAGCCATTATTAGAGGAAACGACAATGGAGAACAGGTTATCCAGTTACCAAAATAACTACTAAGTTGCAGACACTTCGTTGAGAGAGCTAATGAATGGAAAGTTCTTAGCAGCAAACCGCAACAGAAGATTGTGATGATTCGAATGTCGCCTTCCTCCTTTCTCCTTCTAACGGAAAAGGAGACATAGTGTTTTGAGTTCTCAAGGAACCCATCAAGTATGGTGTTTTGAGAATACGCCAAATGTCATAGGGTACGGACTTTCTATAGTTCCAAATCATGTGTCAGCCTAAGGATCCAACACCTTAGAAGCCTAATTCAACGCATAAAGTATAGCAAATGCAAAAACCAACCCAAAAGAAATAAAGAGTGAACTAGAAGCAAAGCAAATAAGCAACTTACAGGCCTCCAACTTCCCAACCTTATCATTAAGAAAATAATATCACAACGTACACCGTATAAGACTTGCCTAAGATCCTTCACCATAGGACTTGTCCCTGTAGCTCAGGTTCTAATCCCTTACAAGTGAGACCCCATGGGTTTATATAGTGTACAAAGCCTAACTAACTAGACACATGTTAGCTCACCCTTAAGCCACATGTCCCTAATTCTCTCATGTAGAGACACATATCCCACACATGTCCCACATCTAAGATGCCATGTGTCCCCTCTAAGACACATGTCCCACTCTTCCTTTCTCCATGGGAGAGGTGGACTAAGTCCTCCCCTTCTTAAGGGATTGCTCCAACCAGCAAGGACTTAGTCCAAGCCCTTACCACATGTGCTCTATGTGTGCGCCACATGAGTTGTAGAGGTCCACATCACTGCCACATCATCACATGCCCAATTGAAAACCTGGAAAAGTCATCCACTCGAATTGTCCCATCTGATCAGTGTCTTCCTAGTCTTCTGCTCATATGATCTGCATCCACGATCCCGTACTTGGAACCGTCTCACAATCTTACCTTGGATCAGCATCACGATCCCACCTTAGATTAATCTCATGATCTCGCCCAAGAGTCATCGCCTCACGATCCTGCCTAGGAGTCATCACACGATCTCTCCTTGGATCTGCCCCGCAATCCAACATAAGACCATCTTGCTTCATTCACATCATGCAAATGAACCGCATTGCTCATCTGCCAAGCTATCCACATCTCAGGGGTGTAACAAGCCCTCCACCACCCAACGTCGTCGATGTCTACATCGATTGCAAGTACCACAATCCTCGTCCTTTGATGTAGCCACAAGGAATTAGCTCTCCTCAACTAACTTCCTCTCTAGGAATACCTTGTATCTTGGCTCTAGCTCATACCACTTCACCAAGCTTGCTCTTAAGCTTGCTTCGTTGTTGACTATGTTCCACCATAGGAACCTAAGAAACACATTTTCTTGCTCAGCAACACTCATCCATCACCATAGGTAGACTACAACATGAACCTGTTGCTGCAATGATCAATACTCTTGGCCATTTCTAACCAACTCTTTGGTCACACTTGACCCAATGGTTAAGTCCGATGATGCACCACTAACTCTCTCAGTTAGTACAACTTGGAGAACCTACCAAGTTCTGCATCACACCACGCCCATCATAGCATTGCATGGCCTCGTCATTACTCCAACCTGATTTTGACTTAGGATTCAGGTTATGCTCGAACTCACCATAGAATTCTCACATGTTTCGTTTGCATAGCATCAAGGCACCTCCCAACACCTCCTCCAATGCCTCCACAAATATTTCATCGGATAGCTTGAACTCTGGCCAATCCTGCACTAGTTCAATCTCCACTGTCTCTACCTTGCCAATTTCACTTTGACAAGTCAAGGACCAAATCCGCTCTTAATCTTTCTTCAAGCTCAACAGAATTGCATCTCGTGCTTGATCCACTCAATCCTTGCACAACTCACCATGCCTTTGCAACTTGAGCGCCAACTCAACTACCTTCACAGCATGAAACCTGTCAAACACACTTTAACAATACAAGAACACCCATCCCATAGCTATGTTATGCACAAGAAACATCCCCTCCTTAGCAAAACTACATGTT